>PVJC01041624.1:0-15296 GCA_004026665.1 Murina feae
GTGCCGCCAAGGGGTCTGGGGAGCTGCCAAGCAGGACCCCAGCCCCTGGAGCCTTGCTTTCCCGCTCCACGATGCCCCGCAAAGGGCCTGGGCAGCCACCAAGCAGGCCACCGGCCCCTTGCCGCCTCTTACCCGCTTCCCGGTGCCCTCCAACCCTGCTGCCTCTTTCCCATCACGGGTCCTGGGTCCTGCACTGTCCCGCCCTGCAGCCGCTCTGTGCACTCGGGAGGTCCCTCAGCCCGGCCTGTGCCCTCTCGCAGTCTGGGACCCCTCGTGGGATGCCCACCTGCTGGCGTGCCTGACCAGCCTGGGTGAGGGGCTTTAAGGCTGCCCACAGCTCCCATTGACCAACGTCCCAGCAAGGCTGGCTGGACACAGTTTCTGGAGTTTTTTCTCCTATAATTGATACTGTTCCTTGAAGGCCTGGGGTCATCTCCTATAATTGATACACTGTTACTTTAAGGCGGCCTTCTAACTACTAACGAAGCCTCCTGTGCCTCACCTCGCAGCGTCTATAATGAAACAATTGTTACTTTTACTGGTTAGGCTGGAGCTGCTCTCTCCTTCAGCTCCGGAGGATTCTGTGATTGTTACAATGTTTCAAAAAGCTGTGTTTCGCTAGAGGCAGTTTAATCGGAGCTGAGCTGAGGGGCGCAGCTTCACTTTAGCTGCTGCCGCAATGGAAAGGGCTGTTTACTCAGGTTCGTGAGTGGCGGCCGCCATGTTGGCTGGGCTAATTTGCATACAGCCGCTCTGATTGGCTGGTGGGCGTGGCTTACCCTGTCTCGGAGAAACGGTTAATTTTAATATTTCGCTTTTATTAGTTTAGATAATATATATAATATATATCTATATCTATATCATAGATATAGATATAGATTCCTGCCCAAAATACATTATATATATATATATTATATATATATAATATATATATATAATCTCCTGCTTTATCTTTGTTTTATTTCTTCTATTTTTGTTCATCCATTTATTTTCAGAATTCTTGAATCTCTTTGGCTTCAATGTGCCCCTTTGCCCCTTTTACAAAGTATATACTTTGCTTTGTGAGCCAAATTATAAATAATTTATCTTTTAATAAATGAATTGATTTTGTTTATATTTATTGATATAGCTGATATATTTTGTCTCAACTCTTGTCATTTTTTTTGTTGTAAATACTATGTATATAGCATTTGCTGTGTATTTTCTTAGGATTTGTCTGGAATTCCTTAAGTTTTTGCATGTTTAAACATTTGCTGTGTATTTTCTCAGGATTTTTTCCAGAATTCATTGAGTTTTGCATGTTTTAAAATGGGTGAATTTTTAAAAAAATTTTGTCTTGCTATTTGAATGACATCTTGGCAGGATATAAAAGCTTTGGATCACACATTATGTTCTCATTTTTTTTGAAAATGCTGTTTTATCATTGCTTTTTTTTTTTCTATGTCTCTTGCCCTTGTAGATCATTAGGTCTTTTTTATTGAAAACACTGGGAAGTTTCTAAGCTTCTATGTTCAAAAATCTTACTGGAATTTGCCTCAGATTTGATTATTCTTTGTCAAGTTTCCTAGGTCCTCAGTGGGCCTTTTCAATACATAGATGCCAGTTTTCTTTTATTTCTGGAAAATAATTAGGTTATTGTGTTAAATATTAGTTATGTTCAATTGTTTTGTTTTTCTCCTTTGAAGGGCTCACTTGTTCATATGTTGGATTCTGTTTGCTTGTTTTCCATTCTAATTTCTTTCTTTCTGGCCCTTTTCTTTCTTTCTTGATCTCATTTTCATTCTTTTGATTATTGTCCTATTCTTTTTTTTAATTTTAAATTTTGTTTTATTGCTTAAAGTATTACCAAGAGTGTTAGATAAGTCTCTATTTTTTCCCTTAACCTTCCCCCTCCTCCCCTACCCCCAGTGTCTTGTATCCATTGGTTATCTTTATATGCATGCATACAAGTCCTTCAGTTGATCTCTTAACTCCCCCCTGCAACCCTCCCGAGCCTTCCAGCTGTAGTTTGACAGTCTGTTCAATGCTGTTCTGCCTCTGTATCTATTTATGTTCATCAGTTTATAATGGTCTTTATTATCCATAAATAAGTGAGATCATGTGACATTTATCTTTCTCTGACTGGCTTATTTCACTTAGCATAATGCTCTGCAGTTCCATCCATGTTGCTGCAAATGGTAAGAATTCCTTCTTTTTTACAGCAGCATAGTATTCCATTGTGTAGATGTACCACTGTTTTCTAATCCATTCATCTGCTGATGAGCACTTAGGCGGATTCCAAATCTTAGCTATGGTAAATTGTGCTGCTATGAATATAGGGATACATATATCCTTTCTGATTGGTGTTTCTGGTTTCTTGGGATATATTCCCAGAAGTGAGATCACAGGGTTGGTCAAATGGCAGTTCCATTTTTAATTTTTTGAGGAAACTCCATACTGTCTTCCGTAGTGGCTGCACCACTAGCAGTGCAGAAGGGTTCCTTTTTCTCTGCATCCTCTCCAACACTTGCTGTTTGTTGATTTGTTGATGGTAGCCATTCTGACAGGTGTGAGAGATGATACCTCATTGTTGTTTTGATTTGCATCTCTCGGGTGATTATTGTCCTATTCTTCCTTTACACTTACTAAGCTTTTATTCATGTAATTTATTCATCACTGAGCAACTTGAAATTTAGTCTGTTTTTCTTATATTTAGTTCCTAAGTGGAAGAAATAAGTTTTCATTTCATTTCCTTTCTTTTATTTTTATTTCTGCTCTTGGAAAAGTGAGTCAATGCATTCTTTTTGTGTTACCAAATGTTTATTAGAGAATACTTTGTTTAGTTTGTGGAGTTATATTATAGTATTTTTTTCGGTTTGTGGTTGGCTTCTGGAAACAATTTTTCTCAGGTGAAATGTTTTTATTCTAATTTTTTACATTCTTCTTAGTATAAATGAAGACTGCTTGTATCTCTGTATTTCATAATCAGGGATAAAGGTTTGGGAGGTTTATAAGATTACTTGTTTTATATCACTCTCTTCTGTCAATGTAGCAAAGCAAATGGCATGAAATGAAGCAAAGGGGTATTTCTAATGAGCTCCTCCTGGAGGAAGATCTGGTGAAGAGTATAGGAGGAGTTTGAATCTAAGAAGGATGAAATAACCGGGGTGTGGGGTGTGGGGGGGGGGAATATAACATGTGTAAAAGGGTTAATTTGAATCTGCACATTTAGAAAAAAGATAGGGACCTTCTATTTCTTCTGCTGCCGATCAAATTAGTCAGGAGATAAACCACATCTTTCCTATCTACTTAACATGGTCTACTCATCTACTTGCTTCTCTGAAAGAAACCTCAGGAATCAAAAATCATGATAAGAAAAGGTGAATGTCGTTCTCCAGGTAGAAAGGCTCAGGGCAATGTAGACCTACTACCTGGGTAACTTTCTGCACCCTTAGCTTCACCCGGGAGGGTGGGCCAGTCAGTCAACATAGTAAGTCAACAATTGCTGTTATAGTTTGAAAAGTATATGCTAAGTATAAAATTTCTTTAGACTTTGACACTAAAAAAACTCACACTAGGCCAAGACACAGTTCTAAAAGCAAAAGGTGAAGAGATCTTAGATTGAAATGGCTCTCCCAGTTTGCTGGAGCAGCTCCTAACTCTCAGAGGATCACCCAGAGGATCACAGAGGATCACCCAGCAGTAATGGCTGGCCCCAGCGATGCAGACAGTGCACTGAAGGAACTTGCTGGTCAATTTGCTGGTTCTATACAGAAACATTGCCAACATCTGCCGAATCAGGAAAGGAAAATTAACACTAGTAAGGGAAATCAGGACCCAAGATGAAATCAGCTTTCCAATTTACCAGAAAATTTGTTCCATTTCATTTTATTTCTGTATATAAAGCCTGGCAGATGTAATCTGTGAACAAGTTAATAGCTAGTGAGCGTCATCTTGGTGTAGTGGCTAAGACATAGATTTAAAATCAAACAGCCCGCGATTCAATTTTGGTGTGGTCACTTGCTAGCTATATGATCTTACACAAGTTATTAAATCTCTCTGAGCCTCAACTTCCTTTCCGTGTATAATGCGAATTATAAACCCTTCCTTGCAGGGTTTGATAAAATAAAGTAGTTAGAGCAGAATTAAGCGGATGGGCAAAGGGGTGGAAGAAGGAGCAATCGTGGAGGTAGCTGAAACAAACAAAGGATATGTTTTGCAGGAAACAAGATGGCAGAAAAACAGGTTGTTTTGAAACAAGGATGTTTTTTCTTGCAAGTGCAAAGCAAAGTGTTGCCAAAAGGCCAGGAACCAATCAGAGAGTGGCACAGATAGACAAAGAGCGGGACTTTAGCATGAGGGAAAGGAAGAGCAGAATGCTTCTGGGGCAACCCATTTGAATCTCCCTCCTGTGTTGGGAGCCTGTGTTTGTTTGCAATAAACTCCTGCCTTGTTTGAACATGCCTCTGATCTGTGGCTTCATTCTTTGATTCTGTGAGACAAGACCAAGATCCTGGGGAAAATTCATGCTCATCAGTTCTGGTATCAATAATGAGATTGAAACACAAAGGATTTATTAAATGGTAGCAGTGGTGGTAGCAGGAATAATGGTAATGGATGTGTTAATGTTGGTAATCATAGTTTTTATTTCTGTTACTAGGGGCCCAGTGCATAAAAATTTGTGCACTCGGAAGGTCCCTCAGCCCGGCCTCTGCCCTCTCGCAGTCTGGGACCCCTTGGGGGATGTCCACCTGCTGGCATGCCTGGCCAGCCTGGGTGAGGGGATGATGGCTGTTTGTAGGCTGGCCACAGCCCCTTCAAGGTGGGTTTCCCCCTGCCCTGGGATGCCTGGGCAGCCTGAGTGAGGGGCTGATGGGTGTTTGCAGCCTGGCCAAGCCCCCCAGTGGGGACTCTCACCCCATAGGGGTGTGGCCAGCCTGGATGAGGGGCTGAGGGCCGTTTTCAGGCTGCCCACAGTCCCTCCAGGGTTCAGGTCCCTACTGGGGTGCCTGGGCAGCCTGGGTGCAGGCTGGCAACAGCTCCCATTGACCCAACACCCCAGCGAGGCTGGCTGGAATCAGGTTTCTGGGGTTTATTTATCTTCTATAATTGAAACTTTGTTGCCTTGAGCAGAAGGCCACAGCCAGCCTAGGCAGGCAATTTCCTCCATTGCTGGTGAAACAAAGCCTCCTGTTTGCTTCAGCTCTGTGGCTTCTATAATTGAAGCTTTGTTGCCTTGAGCAGAGGCCTAGCCAGCCTAGGCAGGCAGTTTCCTCCATAGCTGGTGTAAGGGAAGCCTCCTGTTTGCTCTAGCTCTGTGGCTACGGGCCGCCATCTTGGTTGGGTTAATTTGCATACAGCCACTCTGATTGGCTGGTGGGCGTGGCCTGGCTGGTGGGCTTGGTTTAGGTGTAACAGAGTGGGGGTCAATTTACATATTACTCTTTTATTAGATTAGATTATGTGGATGTCATTTTACATTTTTTCCAATGAACATGTCACCTCTTTTATGGATTTAAAGACTGTTCTGATATTTTATTGTGTTTTATTTTTTGTCTCTGTCTCAATGCAGAGGGAAGGAGAAGAATGATACTTGAAATCCAACATTTCCAAGATCCCCAGAGAATAGTAACTTAGTTATCTTACTTTGGAACTGGGTTCTTAACCATAAAATTGGTAGTTTTCCAAGCCAGACTCAATTTTAAGTATCAGTAAAATGAGAGATGATTGACAGGGTATTTTGGCCTTTTTACTGAGGGTCTTAATATAAATCAAGGCCTGTAACAAATGAACAATGTAGTTTTGCATTGGGATCATGCTCCAAAGGGTCACACTCCAAATTCTAATTACTATTGAGTATCTTAAAGAATAAGTTAACTATTCACTTGATGACAGTGTTGACTTCCATAGTAATATAAACACAGAATGCCATAGCTGGTTTTTATACAGCCTAAGAGTGAAAGGGGGGCCAGCCAGAAGCTGTAGGGTGTGGGGAGCAGGCAAAGACAGGGTACTGACCTCAATAATGGTTGGCAAATAGGAAAAGTCCACAAAAGGATGATAGCAATTCAAGTTCCATTCAGGGAAGGTAGAAACTCAAACAAAGCAGTTAAAAGTGGGCAGAGTGAGTCCTGGAGCCCTCTCTGGTAATGAGAATGGGAGCATCACCTGAGAGTCAGACTCTCTAAGAGGATTTGACTTGAAAGTAAGATAGAGAAGAACAGAAACTTAGCCTGACCCCTGGGATACAAGATGGAAAGTAATGAAATTGGCAAGTAGACCTCATTGGGCTTGAAATGATACAGCCAGGAGCTGAAAAATCAGAGCCAGCAAAGGGGCGTGTTGCTTAATACCAGCATTATTCAAGGGCACATGGGAGTGTTGCCCAGAGAGAGATGAAAGCATAGAAACTTGCCATCATATTCCAGGGGCAGAAGAAACATGATACAAAAGGATGTCCTTTTTCTGTTTCCAAGAAATAGATAGCATAACTCACAAATGGCTGAGATAGGGGCTAGGCCAGGGGAGACTCACGTTGGACTAAACATGACTCACTTGTGCATTCAGGTGCATCTTACACCTGCCCATTTTTTATTGAATTTATTTGGGTGACATTGGTTAGTAGCATATAGGTTTCAGGTGTACAGTTCTATAATACATCATCTGTATATTATATACTGCCCAGAAAAATCACATAAAATTTCTTGGCAATACTGAAGATGAGGGTCAAGGAGAATGTAGAAGACAAAAGGAAGATAGTGAGCAACATCACACAAAGAAGTCACATTCCCCCTTGTGAGATTGAGCTAGTGTCATCCTTCTCTGATTTACTCTGGAGTTAAGCTGAAATAAAGCATACAGGTGATGATGTGTCTTTGTTTTATTTCTTTCATAGTCTCTGTATGCCATAGGTCAAAGGAAGGTCAGTATTGTCAATTGCAGGAAAATCTTATTCTAACAATCAGAAAGCTCAAAGTTTACTGCCAGTATCAAACCAAGTCAATCAGCATTGCCTTATTCTTCTATTCATTCCAGGAAAGATACGCCGGAAGTAAATCAACTGAGATAAAAGCAAAAAAGAAAAGAAAAGTCTTAGAGGGATAGTCATCTCAGGATTTTAAAAAAGCAAAAATGTAATACTTTTGCCTTATTCATAACCTTACTACTTCATATCAGAGGATGCTATAGAGAAAGTGACAGCTCCTGGGGTTATTCTTAACAGTACATCACTTTAGAAATAATTTGTCAATCAAACTAAGTCTTAATTTATGAAATATTTGAATAATAGCTTCATGTTATTTTTCTGCTGTCCAGCACTAACCTCACTTGCAATGATTTTGAATATTTATTAAACCCTACAGCAATGTTGGGCTTGCCAGTTTTTCTTTCATAGCCCTTAAAACAGGCATGAAGCAAAAATTTCCCATACAACCTATACTGACAATAAGAAGAGAAACAATAACATTTTTTTGAAAGATTAGGATCATACAATGTAGATAGACACAGAGATATTATAACCAATTGTTATGAATACACTTTTATTTTATACTAGAATCCTGGTACACAAAATTTGTGCACTGGAGGTGGGGGGGTTCCCCTCAATCCTGCCTGCACCCTCTCACAGTCTGGGACCTATTACTCCTTACCACCCACCTGTTCGCTGCTCCTTACTGTTTGGCTTGCTGCTCCTTACCACACAGCTCACTGCTCCTTACCACTGCTGCAGAGGCAGGAGAAGCTCTCGCCACCACCGCTGCACTTGACAGCCGGGAGCCCAGCTTCTGGCTGAGCTCCTACATTGAGTGTCTGCCCCCTGGTGGTCAGTGCACATCATAGCGACTGGTCGCTTAGGCTTTTATTATATAGATATTAGCATTTATCATTTTATAGTTACAACTTTGCTAATAGTACTAGTGAGCTGTACTTCTTTACATAGGTCAAGCCATCATCTTTGACTGAAAATACTAGTTTATCTTAGAGGTCTATTTGGCACTTACATAGCCTTGGGCAGGTACTGAAGCCTAAACAATTCTGGCTCCTAAGAAATTAACTCTCGAAAGAGGGTCAGCCCCTCTGATGAGAACTCTAGTTACCCTTTACAACCCAGTTCAGCGGGAATCTTCTTAGGCATCCAGTGACTCAGAAATCTCCCCAAATGAATCGTGGGCCTTGAAGCTCCCATAATAACCCAATCCCTCTAGAAGACACCAGATTTTAAGAAAATTTAGCATATGATGTTATTTATTTATAGAATGTATAAAACTTTAAGTGCCACACTTGAGGGTGGTAGAAAAGCCTAAATACCACACAGTAGGCTTCTACCTCCCTGGCTTTCAATAGGAAGGTGGGAAAGCGGTCATCTGTATCACCCTGTGAGGTTTTTTTTTAAATATATTTTTATTGATTTTTTACAGAGAGGAAGGGAGAGGGATAGAGAGTTAGAAACATCGATGAGAGAGAAACATCGATCAGCTGCCTCCTGCACACCCCATACCGGGGATGTGTCCACAACCAAGGTCCATGCCTTTGACTGGAATCGAACCTGGGACCCTTCCATCTGCAGGCCGACACTCTATCCATGGAGCCAAACCGGTTAGGGTGACCCTGTGAATTCTTAATTGTATCCATTCCAAGACAACCAAAGTAAATGAGTGATCTTTTATTGCAACGGGATATATATATAAAAAAACAATATAAAGAATATTCTAGAGACAAATAAGAAAATTTGAATATGGACTGTATATTAGAAAATTTGATTTGCCCATGTTAAGTTCTTTGTGATAATGATATTATAGTATTGTATGATAATACCATGTTTAGCTGCTACATGCTTTTTGGAGGGAGGTAAACTATCATGATGTGTGCCAATTGCATTCCAATGATTTTGCTTTTACTAGTAATTTTATTGAAATAAAAACAGTCTCAAAAGCTCAGGCATTTATGATTCTTTAAAAGACACTGTAGTCTGATTCCAAGAGCAGCATGGTATCAGTACAGAAATTTAAGTGAAGCAGTTAGATTATAATTTAAAGAAGAAAGTCTTTGAACTAACACTTTCAATTCATGGTAGAAGGAAAAGAATGGGGAGAAAAAGGCCAGTCTAGGGAAAGTCTGTTTGTGAGATGCTTCAGTTTTACCCTTGAGCTATGAAGGATAATTCTGGAAGGAAGAATCTAAATGACACTTAGAAAGACTGGGGAAGAAGAGGCAAAATTAGTGATCCTTAAATGCATGTTGGAAGAACAGAGAGGATTCAAAGGGGCCTCTAAGACCCTTTATAAAGACAGTACCTAAGAAAGCCAGCTTAAAGCTCACTTAACAGAAAAATTGCAGCAAATTGCATCACCAACAACCCAGAAACTATGCTATGAAGTAGGAATTATGGTCCCACATTTTAGAGCAGAGCAAACAGAAGACTAGAGTCATTAAGCAAGGTGCCTAATTGAGTCACCTTTTTAAGTACCAGAACCAGGATTTGAACTCCAGTCTGACATCTAAGCCCTTACCCACTAAACACTGCCTCCCGTGTGAATATTTACACTCCCATATGCCTCTGCCTGTCAGGTAACAGACATCACTCCTGCCTGGCATCGCTCAGTTGCCCTGTGCCATGGCTGAACCCTGGAGAAACTTCCTAGAGAAGCTCTCAGCTTCTCCAAGATAAATATTCAGGAGATGTAGTGCACTCACTCTTCCTTATACAGTTGAGATCCTGTCTTTGAAGGACACAAGGACCTGGGAGAACCGATGTGTTAGCACGGGCTGCCCTTCTCCGAATCTCCTTGCCCATATCTGACTCTATTAATCTTTTCCACATAATCATGTTTGATATGCTTTTCTGCTCTTTCAATAGGGAAAGTTAATCGATGATAATTATAATTCTCTAATTAGTTTCTTAATGACATTTTAGTAGAAGAGTACATAACCCTGGGCACACTTTTAGTAGTTAGGAATATTTTTTTCAAATAAACTCAAAATGCCTTACATACTCCTGCAGGATATTTTTAGAATTAATTGAGTCATCAAATCAAGTTTATCTACATTTCCCACTCTCTTTAAATTTTACTAATTTCTAACTTCCCTTAAGTATATATTTCTTTGCCAACCTCTCACACCTGATTAGGCTCAATCACTTGTCTCTGAATATTTAACACCACTTCTGTCACTTTGCAGTACTTGGTTTGCTTTTCTAAGATTATTGACCTATGCATGCATGGCCATTGACTTGACTGATTGTAGTTCAATTCTTAGTTAATTGTATTAGACATGCTTGTCTCTTCTCAGGAGAATATGCTCAGTCTGTGCTTTTTTCTTTGGAACTTAACCTTAGTCGTGACCTCTGCTAAAATGGTGGACTGAGGTGACTATGTTTTGCCACAAAAGCCCTGTCCTTGGCCATCTCTGATTGGATCGGGAGGGGAAACTTCATCTGGTGGGGGCCAATCCATACTCCAATTTGTAGCAGACCAAAGTTATAAAGGGCAAAACGAACAGACTTGGAGAGAACGTTAGTCTGGGAAGAATAAAAATGTTGCTGACATTGAGAATAAATTAGAAATGATAGACCATGTGGCCATAATAAGAAAAAGATGGTAGCTGATCACTTCTCTGATTCCAAGAGGCTTGGCTCTACTTCTAGTAGATGGGTACTTAGTGAGTTTCTCTTGTCCTTGCATTAGCCCTCCCCCATCCTTTATTTACAGATAACCAGAAGGACTATCATCTGTATGAGGCATAGAGTATAGTAAGTATGGGTAACATGGATAGAACCAAAGTGGTTTCAAGAAACTAGGTGTGGTCACAGCCAGGAAACCAATCACTATAAGAAAAGAAGTGTTTTAAGTTTAAGAATACAAAGTGAAGCATAGTCTGGAATTGTCATGAATATAAAGGAACAAGTGTATAAAGGAGGTACAAGCATGCAAACCATGCCAAGATATTTTGATTAGGAAGGGTAAACCTTAAGCCAGAAGTTCTAGAAACACAAAACCACTAGGAAATTCTAGCTAAATAGCAGAGAGCACCACATGGAAGAGCTAGCTCACAAAAGTAGCAATGAAGGTAGATGATCTGAGAAGATAAAATAGCAGTCAGCATTATCATAATAACAAGCTAGTCTCTATCAAGGATTGGGTGGGGCACAACTAGAATTATAAAATCAGGACAGAGTGTACTGGTAGGGGTGAGTAGCTGTGCTTGATTTGATTAGGTGAGACTGGAATGGGAAGTCAGGCAGATCCTAAAAGTTGAGAAAATATGCCTCTTCTCTAAATATCATACCTCGGATAACACCGACTCCAGACATAATTTGGTCATTGATAATGACCAGTTAGAGTTGGAAAGGTATGACTCAAGACAAACATGAAAGCTCATTCTCACCTGGAAATAGATATACCTTTCATGGATAGTCACTTGGGCAGGTGAGGTACAGTAAGAAAAACTGGTAGTAACTGGAGCCTGCCATCAGGTGTGGAGTGCCAAGCTTCTGGCTGTCTGTGTGTATGTGGCAAGTGCTAGTGACGAATAGAAGAGAACTGGTCAAACCCAGTCGTGACTCCACATCACCAGCCAACAGTTTGGATGGGTGCAGAGTAGAGCTCCATCCTAAAAGTTAAAAGCAGGACAATCCATAAGAGTTAATTTTGAGGGGATAGCTGAAACAGTGTTATGAACATGAACTCTGCAAGGGAAGGGGGAAAAGGAAAGAGTAATATATCTCAGAACTGATGTGAGAACCAGGTTGGCTCTGTCTAAAGAAACACACATCTCCTATGCTTCCAATCCCAAAAACTGGCTTCTGCCTCCAGCTCCTGCATCCTTCAGACAGAGCCAGCTTGATTCCTACATCAGCTCTGAGATCCTTTGCTCTCTTTCTTCTTCCTCCTTCCCTTGTATAATTCATGTTATTGACGCTGGCTGGGTTGTCCTCTCAACAGTAACTCTGAGGGATTGTCCTGCTTCTAACTCCTGGGATGGAGCTCACTCTGTCCAGACACATTTTTAACAGACAAAAAAAAGGAGGGATTTGCCCTAACCAGTTTGTCTCAGTGCATAGAGCATTGGCCTGCAGACTCAAGGATCTCAGGTTCGATTCCGGTCAAGGGCATGGACCTTGGTTGCGGGCACGTACCTTGGTTGCAGGCACATCCCCAGTAGGGAGTACACAGGAGGCAGCTGATCTATGTTTGTCTCTCATCTATGTTTCTAACTCTCTATCCCTCTCTCTTCCTCTCTTTAAAAAATAAATAAAACATATTTTTTAAATAAAGAAGAAGGAGGAAGGGTTTTATAGGCAGCGTTGACTCAGAAGACTAGAACTATAGTGAATCTGCAAGTTAAAGACACCAAAGGGTTCAACTTCAAGGAGGTGGAAAAACTGAGATGGGAATGCAGCAGGAAATGCCATCAAGCCATCTGTCATTCCCCACAAGACTAGAAGGTGAAGGATAGGGGTTGATGTATAGGAAGAAATGGTAGGAGGTATTGTGGACTAATAATCAGAAAAGAGAACACACAAGTTTACTGTATTGACTCTCTCTGAGGTGAGTGTAAGATTTAATCCGACCCCAAACCAATAAGTTGACCAAGACAAGCAAGCAGGGTAAAAGTGAAAGATCGCATTGATAGCCTTTGGGTGAAGTCACTGGTCGGGGACAAATGCAGGCCGTATGAGTCACAGACACACATGCCTGGTAAAGCTTCTTTATGCTGCTGTTGGGCCAATCAGGTTTGTCCACGGTAGATTGTTGGGGGGTTGGGGAGAGGGTTGATTTAAGTTCAAGCGGGGAGTTTGTACAACTGCTCCTTGGCCATCCTGAGAAATTCCAGATGGCCATTAAGGAGGGTGTTTTTACAGTGCCAGTTTTATCAGGGCTGCAGTTTGGCCTTGGGCTGTTTTTACAGTTCAGCAGGTGGAATCTTGAAGATCCCTTGTCTTCCCAGCCCCCAGACCTTATAGGGAGTGGTAGCCAAACCTGTTTTCTTCAGTGAACTTCATGCTTGAGGATATCCTGTTTTCCAAAATACAGAACACACTACAAGTTTTGATACTGACATACAGTTTTCCCTCAGGCAGTTTTGACCACCGCTAGGAGATTTCATGCAGATTAATTCCGCTGAATAGCAGATATGCAGTTATTTATGATGCACTCACATCTATGGGAATTGCCCTACTCCTCTCCTAGCCTGTCAACCCTTAGTCACTCAGATTTGTCTTACTTTGTCATCTTTAGTTAACATCAAGTTCTTCCACAAAATGCTGACTGGGGTCTCTGGCTGAAACTCCTCACCAGGATCACAGACTACATTGCACTCAGCCTTTCAGATGATGGTTGTATAACATATCCCTCCCCCCCCCAAAAAAATGGGAAACCTCCTTGGGTTTCTGGTAAAAAGCAAGAATATATCTTTCTGACCTTCTTTCTCCTGGCCCCAACATACACACACACCTCCACTACTTCAGAAACATCTATCTAATGGGGAATTCTCTCCTGTGCTTAATCAGATGCATTCATATTCTATATGCCATTGAATAAAGACTAATCCTGAGGGGTATTTTCTGCGTGGTGACTGGTGAAAATACTGTCTATCCTTACAGAGATGTAGCATTTTGATATGTCCACATGAAATTCACTATTGGTAAAAATTGACAAGTGTTTATGTCTGTAGTTTCTAAACTGCTCACTCTGAATGAGTGCCCTTTACTTAGTTCCTTACATTTTGGTCTCTTCTATTTTGAGACCAAAGGACTCTGGATAGAACTGTCAAACTATGCTGGATACAGAAGCAAACTCAATGCTATGATTTCCTTTCTTCAAATTTCTTTTCCAGACAATCAATGGGTCTGTGCTGCCTGAAACTACTTGAGCCAATTAAGCAGATACAGGGTTGAATCTTATATGAGCATTTATTCATATTGAGTGTGGGAGAGCACAAAAAGACTGCCCTAACACCCACTCATAAACCAGCTGCTTATATTGGGTAGAAGGACAAAATTACATGGGGAAGCAGGTAGATAGTCTCAAAATTGAGTTAAATTACAGGACACCAGCTGGTGTTGGAGAATCACTTGATATGTGGAAATCCACACATCTGGTGTTAGAAATGAAGTAAAGTGTGGTAGCAGTGTGAGAGTAAAGAAAAAACACAAGAATGTTTTCCCTAGACAGCTGGGGTGTCTACTCACATGTATTTAAGGTACCACTAGGTGTGGGATAAAGTAGCAACATGAAAAGGAGAATGGCAGATAGCCTCTATCTGGACTCTTGCCACTAGTCACTCAAATATTAAGAATGCAGCCTCTTATTATTGTAGCTGCTTTTCCACATGTCTTCCTAAAAATGTATATGTTCCCTTGAATTCAATAAATTGAACAAATTCCATTTTCACTATCCAGACCTGATCTAATAATTTTCCCTCCTCTAGTAGAAGAATGTGCTCTTTTGATTAATACAATCCAATAATTTAGGTTAAAAAATGTAAATCTGCTTGATCTAGAAATGCACAGATCTTAAGAACTACATGCCTTTGAAACTACTATATTTTCTAAACAGTCTGGAATTGACTTGAACGATTTTCTTGTTCTCTCATTATTCACTTGGGTATGGGCAGCTAATTGATGTTTATTTATTTATTTATTTATTTATTTATTTATTTAAATTTATCTTTATTGTTCAGATTATTACAGTTGTTCCTCTTTTTCTCCCATAGCTCCCCTCCTCCCATTTCCCACCCCAACTTCTGTCCTTGCCCCCCACACTGTCCTCATCCATAGGTGTACAATTATTGTCCATTCTCTTTACGCACCCCCAACACCCTTAACCCCCCAAAATTGTCCGTCCACTCCATTCTATGCCTCTGATTCGATTCTATTCACCAGTTTATTCTGTTCATCAGATTTTTTATTCACTTGATTCTTAGATTCACTTGTTGATATATATTTGTTGTTCATAATTTTTACTTTCCTTTTTCTTCTTCCTCATTCTCAAAGGATACCTTTCAGCATTTCATATAATACTGGTTGGGTGGTGATGAACTCCTTTAGCTTTTTCTTGTCTGTGAAGCTCTTTATCCAATCCTCAATTCTGAACGATAGCTTTGCTGGGTAAAGTAATTTTGACTGTAGGTTCTTGCTATTCATCACTTTAAATATTTCTTGCCACTCCCTTCTGGCCTGCAAAGTTTCTGTTGAGAAATCAGCTGACAGTCGTATGGGTGCCCCCTTGTAGGTAACTAACTGCTTTTCTCTTGCAGCTTTTAAGATTCTCTCCTTGTCTTTTGCTCTTGGCATTTTAATTATGATATGTCTTGGTGTGGTC
>PVJC01041625.1:0-15259 GCA_004026665.1 Murina feae
TCAGGACAGAAGTCCAGCCCCTGCTTTCTCTGACCATAGGACACAGGGCAAGTCCCTTTCCTGCTCAGAGATGTGGTCCTCTCAAGGGGTGAGGGGATAATTGCCCCTTGGACCATGTTAGATAGTTGTGCACATGTTCTTGATAAGCTCAAAGTGTCATTAGCACATGCTCTGAAAGTAGGTCACCAAGATAGACTGAAGATGGAGACTGTGTCCTCACTGCTTGAGTGTTGGCTGCCCTTGTGACTCATGGGGACCAACTGAATGTGGCAGAGCTGACTCAGGCAGCTCCAGACCTCACCTAAGGATCAGCTGGCCTATAAACACTCAGGCTACACTGTTAAGTTCACAGAGAGCAATGGAGGGAAGGAGGCCATCCTGGATGTCCCTGTTCCAGCCCAGCTCCTGGCATAAGAAAACTGCACAGGAGACCCCACAGGGTCATGAGAAATAACCAGTCATTGGTTTCCTAAATCACTCAGTTTTTGGAGCAGTTTGTTACACAGCAACAAACAATGTAAATAATAACTCAGAAAGAAAAGTTGTAAAACAGTTTCCATTATTGACCAGACTCTCTAACTTCTACTTGGCAGCTCTAAGAGGACAGTCACCTCCCAAGTGTCTAAGTGGTCCTTTGGGTTTATGATAACTCACAAGTGGGCCTTTTCTGGAGATGAGAAGAGGGAAGGAATGACCGACCAGGGCACCAAGGATTACTTAGAACTGCTAGCTTAACTCACTTTCCCATCCTTCTTCCAAGTTCTATAGACATTTGACTCATTATAATGAAAATTCAGATATTCATTCTTTTCTGTTTCTCCATTTTTGATTAATATTATCCATTGGGATTGTCATTCAACATACTAAGGAACAGGAGAGAGAGAAGAGCCCTGAAGATCTGAAGTAAGCCTGTGTTAACCCCAAGAAGTCGGGTGACTCCTTGTGTCCTGGTGCGTTTTTCCGCTGCTCTGCCCAGCTAGCCATCACCCACTTGTGTGTGACAGCCTAGCTTAAAAAGCTGAATTCCTTGCTCTTGTCATTCTCAGACTTTCTCTGATCCTACCTCTCTCCCGTAGTTGGCCACCCACCTCATTTTTTCCCACTGGTCTCAGGTAATTAGCTCTTAGACATCATCTGCCAGGGAATAGTTTTACTGACAAAACACTAAGAAAATTACACCTGTGCTGTGGAATGTCAGAGTAATTTTCAAGCTCTCATTGCCCAGACAGGGGCAAGACAGAACTGGTTCTCTATGAGAACCCAAGGACAGCTGCGAATGAGGGACGCCTCAAAGGGATGGGGCGCAGAAATAGGCTGTTTGTTCTCTTACTGTGCACAGTACATTACAAGGAGTATAGTAAACTGTCAACTTTCCAAACAGAGAAACTACTGTTTCCAAGTACAAAAATACTCCAGGAGGTACAGCCTTTATAGTTACAATCCTTATGCTCAAATTTTGTGCTCCCTTCATTTGTATCTCAGTCCACGCTCTATCACAGTTGACAAAGGAAAGGACCATGATTAGAAACATTTTATAACCAGTATCATAGAAGTCAATCATCTAGTAAGAATGGATCACATGATAAATAGAACCTGACACTACATTTCAGAGACATCAGAAAGGCTAGAAATTTAAATCAGAAAGAGTTGGTCTTCTTCAGAAGTCAATACCTGGAGAAGACATAGATGTGAACCATAGTGGTGGGCATCATTATACAATGCTCATCTCTGAAGCCATGGATCTCTTAGAGAATCTAATGAATGCTACAGACACTCCTTAGAAAAATGAACATGAGCACATATAAACAAAGTTGGTATATAATGTCATGGAGCTCATGAACCAATAATCAGGCAGGCCATGGGTTCCAGATGATGAACTCTCTGCACGATGACTAAGTGCCATGGACTAGCTGTGCGTTTCGGACACAGCACTTCCCTGTAGTATTTTGATCACCCTGGACTGTAGAATGGGGATCACAACTTTCATTGCAAGAACTGTTGTGAAGTCTAAAATCAAATTGAGAAGATACACTTGATAGCACGTGATTTACACACAAATTCAAAAATAATGGCTGAATATGCAAGGAAAATTGTTTGCAAGTCCTAAGAAAGTGTGACTGCAGCTAAAGGAGTGTAGGCAATATTTTCAACAGACACTAGTAACCACAGGCCATCACATCTGTGTATATTTTTGTCAACCAAACAGAGATAAATGTCATACAGGAAAGGGCTAGGGTTGAGGGAACCACCCCAGAAACTCACCCAATTCTGCTGGGTCAGTTGTAAAGGTGGGTAGGTGGCCTTGCAGTCCTTCCAGGTGACTCCTGGCTGTGAGAGTGAAATGAAATAATATGATTGGTAAACTGGACCAAAAGAAAGATGCCAAAGATAACCTGACTTTGTTAAAAACTAGAAAAAAGGACTAAGCCTATAGAACTAAAGTGTTTAGTAGGGGCTTTTTCACAGTGGCAGTCAGACATAAATTCAATATCCCTGTTCTTTCCTCGATCCCCTATATACCTTCCTCACCTCCAATTCATTATATCACAGTATTGCTTTATTTTGCATTTTCCTCCTTCAGGAAACTGTAACTCACTTTCTACTGCACATCCTCCCACTGCAAAAGGCCATCATTCTCCATCTAATGACTTTTGCTGGCACATCTGTTGCTTGGCTCTCCCTGGCTTCCCAAATAAAAACATGATGGTCTTAGGGGTAGAAACTGTGTGTAAAGTCCAACACACATTCCCAAGCACTGTGTCTGGTGTCTCCATGCACAACTGGTACTTGTGGGATTTGTCATCAATGTTATAATTTATAGTTATGCAAGAAGCCCCTCTAGTACAACTGGTTGTTTCCATCTCAAAGAGCGCAAAGACCTGAATCACAGTTATATCATAAGATACTGGTACCAAATAAACAAATGCAATTGGTCATAATGAGCTCACTGCCTTAATACAGTCACTTGTCTGTTCCCAGTTGCTAAAAGCTAAAGAAGAAACTTCATTGGTAAAGCCATTGTGCCATGAGGAAGGCACCTCATCAGCCGCTTGATCCTGGAAGCCTGTCCAATGATTAGGTCACCTCAAAGCAGTCCTCATTTCTTGCTGCTTCTTGATTTACCTGCCACTAAGGCTGCTTAAAAATAGCAAGTTATTCATATACCCAGCCCTTAAATCCTGTAGTATTTTGTCTGTATCTCCATTTCAACATTTGTCATTCTCTGCACTGTTATAATTGTGGGCCTTCTCTTCTGTCCCATCCCTTTCTCCCCAACAATAATTTACAGTGTTCATTTATGCCAAATAACCACATGGCTCCATCCTTCCCATCGATCTTTATAGAGACTTCTGTTATGTTCAGGCATTGCTAAGAGATGTACCTGAACAGCCTGAATCCACTTGCAATGCTGCCTGGGTGCTGGACTTGAGAAGCAGTGAGCAGCACCCCTCTTGCAGATGGCTCCAGGCCAGGGCTGTGTTCCTGGAAGTGCATCTGTGACACAGCACACCATCATCAAACCTGTTAGCAATCCACACTGATGCTGACTCCACAGAGCTCCCTGTGTGCTCTTGTAAGACAGGTACACAGACGACGGCACAGGAATGACAAGTGGCTCTGTTGTCAAAAACCCAACAGATGGTTCTGTGTCACCAAGCACTGCCATTTGCATCACATTGAAGAAAATGGCTTACCTCTGGATGTTGGAGACATGGGCCATACACACTAAGTCTAACTTAAGCAAGAACAGGATAGCAAAAATCTTAGCATTAACCTAAACATTTCTTTTAAACATTTCAAATGTGTTTATACATCCTTTTGATATTCCTGAGTTCTGAAAAAAAAAGGGAAATATTAATATTTAGGTGTTGATGGGATGTGGGCAAAGGACTAACAAAATCTTTTCCTTCTATGTAAGAATGTGGCCTATGGCTAATTTCTAGGCTCTGTTCTCCTGGAAACAGATAAAGATGGAATATGTAACTATGTCACTAGCCAGCATCACATAGTAGAGACAACGGGACTGATAACTGCATCAGGACAAGGAGCATGTGAACACCTGACATCCTTGTCTCTAAAGTGTGGCCCTGTGGGGACCCTGGAAGCTACATTGGTGGCTCCTGTGAGAAGGAGCCACTCTAGTACAACTGCCAATGAGGCTTGTCTCTGCCCCCGAGCCATCATCCAGGGCAGAGAGACCAGCTCCTGGTGGGTGAGCAGACCTGTGGACTCCCACCGAAAGGAAGGCTGCCACCTCCACTGTCTGGCTAACACATCAGGCTCCTTTCTGTGCACTCTGAGCAGGCCAATGTCTTTATACTATTAATTATTCTGTGCTCTATAGTTTATGAAGAGCTTTCACACACATCATCGCATTTGAAAACAACTCTCAGAAGTAGATGAGGTAGATGTTTTCATTTACAGAGGAAGAAGCTAAGGGTTCAGAAAGGTTCATTCATTTCTTCATTTAACAAGTATTTATTGGATATGGCAGTGCCAGCAAATGAAGTAGGCACTTGCTTGGGCATGTATGCATATTTGGACCCAACCTTCTGTCTCCTCACCTGTGCCATGGTCTTTCCATCACCCCACATGAATGAAATAAACATCAATAGAAATAATATGTCAGAGTGGGCAAGAATAACTCAATTCTGTAAATTTTAGGTGTTGGAGATGACATATGTTGGGTTCATTTCATACCTCACCTCTCCACTTAGATTGAAAGTTGAGCTTCAAATAGGCCTCTTCTGTCTGTCTTTCAGTATTCTTTGAAGCTCCCGGCACATGTGGAATCTTCAGCATGATCCCACAAAATATTTCTGGGTTGAAATTTTCTGTATGCCCAGGCCCAATCACCTGTTTGAGCTACTCAAGAGCTTAGTTGCTTGGATGTCTTTGGTCTGTGTTTACTGGACAATTGCTCTTTTTTTGAGTGGATGAATAGCCAAGAGTTGTATGTGAGATCTGCTTTTGGAGCGGTGCCTGCTCTGTGACCTCAGTCTTCTGAGTTGTTGATTTTCAGTTTATTTAATACTAGAGGCCCAGCTGTCATGAAATCGTGCGTGAGTAGCTCACTTCTGCTTGCTTCAGCTGGCTGCCCCGCCTATCACTGCTCATAGCTCGAACCCCTTCCCGCCCACAAGGAGAGCCATAGGCCTTTTATGATGTAGATTTTTCTTGTTGACAGAACAAGAGTGACGACTTCCAAGGTCTCTACACATTGAACCAGAAATCAGAAGTCCCCAAAAGGCTTTTAGAATGTCGTTGAACCTTTATGTATTTCATACATTCAATGATCATTTATGAAGCACTGAAGGGCAAGGTTCTGTCCCCAACCTGCCTCCCACACCTAAATATCCAGCCTCCTCTGGACTCCTAGGAGACTTGCCCAGGTGAGACCTTCTATTTCTAGAGACTGTGTGTGGGGTTAGTAGGGAAGGCATAAACAGAAGAAGGAGGAATCTTTATGGAGAAAAAGAATCAACTCTACATTGAGGTCACCAATTTTCATAAAACCAACCAACCTGATGGACTGTGGAAAATTAGCTATCCAAAAACCTTTTCCAGTTTCCCTTTATCTTACTCTTCCAACTGTACCAGAAAGAGAAAGAGTGTACAACAGCACATGAGTTTGTATTTGTGATATTCTAATATCAAGATACTGGATCTGAAAGGAAAGAAATGAGCTACTGCCTAGACACAAGAACAGGAGGAACTCAGAGTCTGGATTACACAGGCGGTTCTATGCTGCCTAAATTCATACACAGAAATAGTTATCTCTCACACAAAAAAGAAAGAAATAATCTCTCAGTATGTGGCATAAATGGAAGGACATATACCATCTAATCTAATAAAAGCGTAATATTGAAATTGACCGTTTCTTCGGGGATGCCTAAGCCACGCCCACCAGCTAATCAGAGTGACTGTATGCAAATTAACTCAGCCAAGATGGAGGCTGGCACTCACGGAGCTGAGTAAACAGGCAGCTTCCATTGCAGCAGGAGTAAAACTGTTTGCCGGCCGCCTGGGCTTCTCTCGGCTCCAGGCAACAACATATTTGCAACATTGTCTCAATTATAGAAGCCTCAGAGTTAAAGCCAACAGAAGGCTTCGTTACCTGCCTAGGCCTCGGCTTAAAGGAATAGTGTATCAATTATAGAAGATAAATAAACCCCAGGAACCTGCTTCCAGCCAGCCTTGCTGGGACATTGGGTCATTGGGAGCTGTGGGCAGCCTGAAAGCCTGAAAACAGCACTCAGCCCGTCACCCACACTGTCCACACCCCAATGGGGTGAGGATCCACACTGGGGGACTTGGCCATCCTGCAAACAGCCATCAGCCCCTCACCCAGGCTGACCAGGCATGCCAGCAGGTGGACATCCCCAGAGGGGTCCCAGACTGCGAGAGGGCACAGGTCAGGCTGAGGGACCTTCCAAGTGCACAAATTTTTGTGCACCTGGCCCCTAGTAGAATATAATAGAATGCAAAAACAAGGTCATCCAATACTGATAGGAAGACAAGACTATGGAGTAAAACCCCATTAGTTCTGCTGTGCACAAACTCAAAATACTTTAACTGATAGATATTCCAAATAGATTAAAATTGTAATTTTTCACTACTTACAAAGAAAAAAATTGCTAAGCAAATTATAAGAATGTAAAGCTTCTATTTGGGGGAAGTATCAAACTAGAGAACAAACTTTAAAAAAAATTTTAGAAGCACCTATTAATATAAGAGCAATCATTATAGAAATGTTTGTATCAATTTCCTAATGATTTCTATTAGGTAATAGATGTTTGTTTACTTAAATTTGTCAATAGATTGTTGAAAGCAATGGCTATAACTAAATTTTTTAGAAACTTTTGACTAATTCAGAATAGATGGAAAGAGAGAGGAAGAATTAGGCTACATTGATGAGGCTTTTCTATATATTTACATTAGGAAATGAGGGCTATCTAATCTAATAAAAGAGTAATATGCAAATTGACCCTCACTTTGTTACACCCACAAGCCACGCCCACAAGCCACACTCACCAACCAATCAGGAACAAGTATGCAAATTAACTCAACTAAGATGGAGGCAGCCACAGAGCTGGAGTTGCCCCGGGCAATGGAGGAAGCCAGGGCCCTGTGGGTCCTGAGCTCCACTCAAGGCTACAAATTTTTAATTATAGAAGTTAAATAAATCCCAGATACCTGCTTCCAACCAGGCACCCCAGTAGGGACCCAAACCCTGAACAACTGTGGGCAGCCTGAAATGGCCATCAGCCCCTCACCCAGACTGACCAGGCACGCCAACAGGTGGACATCCCCCAAGGGGTCCCAGACTGCAAGAGGGCACAGGCCAGGCTGAGGGGCCCCCCCGAATGCACAAATTTTTGTGCACCAGGCCTCTAGTCTATAATAATAAAAGCATAATATGCTAATTAGACCGGACATCCTTCCAGACGACCTTCTGAGCGAAGCCAGGGCTGCAAGGGAAGCCTGTGTCCCGGGTGCCAGAGGGAAGCCAGTGTTGGCAGCCAGGGTAAGGAAGGTCTACTCTTGCATGAATTTCTTGCATCAGGCCTCTAGTTTCTGATAATTTATAATATTTCAAAATAAAGTGACAGAACAAAGACCCAAACAATTTAATACCTGACTTTTCCACAGGACCTTCCCCTAAATACTGCTCTATCCTTTTCTTGGTTCACAAATGGAATTGCTTTATCCTAAGTAGTAGAAGTACAGATAGCAAAGCAGGATGAGTTGGACAGGAATAGCTGTGACAGGAAATGTTCTTGAGAATATTAAACCACCTAAATCCTTAAACTGAAAGAGATGCAGTTAAGGCTTAGATTCCTGACTGCTTCCAAAGGTTTCCCAGCTTATTCTTGGCTGACCCCTCATGTGATCTTGGGGATGTTGCCAAGTTTGTCAATACTGTCTTCATGCTGCGGCCTGAGCACACAGAGAGCAGGCAGCTGGAGCAGCCAGAAAGTCCGTTCCAGGGGCCCAGTGCAGGTTTATGCAACAGGGAGCCAGAAACAAAGGTTCCACCAGACCTCAAACAGCCCCATCAGCTGGGATTGAACATTGTCTCCCCAAATTCACATGGTGGCAGCATCATCAAATTATAGCCTGGTGAGACCAAAGAGAACAGGGCTAGGTACGGGAAGGTGACACAAACATGGATTGTTACCTGCTGACTTTTTTTGTTGAGTGAGTGAGGAATGTTGTATCAGAATGGAGTGGGACACCCGGCTGGTGTGGGTCAATGGTTGATCATTGACCTATGAACCAGGATGTCACAGTTAGATTCCCAGTCAGGACACATATCCGGGTTAATGGCTCAATCCCCAGTGTGGGGCTTGCAGAAGGCAGTTGATCAATGATTCTCTATCATCACTGATATTTCCATCTCTTTCTCCCTCTCCCTTCCTCTCTGAAATCAATGAAAATATATATATTTTTAAAAAATAATGGAATGGGGCAAAGACAGAGAACTAATTATATTCCAGACACTGTGCCATGCCTTTTGGACACATGGTCTCATTTCAAACCCCAGCAATTTTGCAAAAGGCTTAAACATCCCCACTTTCCCCAGGAGAAAACTGAGAAAAGAGGAAGAGAAAACAATAGAGTACAAAGAGAAGGAAAGTAAGAAAGGGTCTTCCAGGAACACCTGCTGATAGGACTTTCATCTGTCATCACATTTCATTTTTGCCATTGTTGTTTTTTTAAAAACAAAGCACACCTTTATTGTTGAGTGTGTTATAGACAAAGAAACATATCACCCAGTTCCTGCCCCACCCCAGGCCTTCACCATCCTATTGTCTGTGTCCATGGTTTATGCATATATGCATATAAATTCTTTAGTTAATCTCTTCCCCCCCCCTTCCCTCTGAGATTGGTCAATCTGTTCCATGTTTCCATGCCTTTAATTCTATTTTATTCATCAGGTTATTTTGTTCATTAGCTTTCTTGATCATTTATTTTTAGATAGATTTTTAGATTCAATTGTTGATAGATATGCATTGATTGCCATTTTATTGCTTATATTTTTTACCTTTAATTTCCCCTTCTCCTCCTCCTCCTCCTCCTCCTCCTCCTTCTTCTTTTTCTTCTTCTTCTTCTTCTTCTTCTTCTTCTTCTTCTTCTTCTTCTTCTTCTTCTTCTTCTTCAAGAAGACTCTTTAACATTTCTTATAATACTCCTTTGGTGGTGACTCCTTTAGCTTTTCCTTGTCTGGAAAGCTTTTTATATAACCTTGAATTCTAAATGGTAGATTTGTTGGTTAGAGTACTGGTAATCTTGGTTGTAGGTCCTTGCTATTCATCACTTTGAATATTTCTTGCCACTCCCTTCTGGCCTACAAAGTTTTTGCTGAGAAATCAGCTGACAGTCGTATGGGTTCTCCCTTGTAGGTGACTAACTGCTTTTCTCTTTGCTACTTTTAACATTCTCTCCTTGTCTTTAACCTTTGGCATTTTAATTATGATGTGCCTTGGTGTTGGACACTGAGTTCCTCTTATTTGGGACTCTTGGGGCTTCCTGGACTTATATGTCTACTTCTTTCTGTCATTCTTTTTTCAAATAAGCTTTCAATTTTTTGCTACCTCTCTTCTCCTTCTGGTATACCCATGATGCAAATGTTGAAGTTATTCCAGAGGCTCTTTACATTATCTTTATATATTTGGATTCTTTTTGCTGTTCTGATTGGGTGTTTTTTGCTTCCTTGTATCTCAAGTCCTTGATTAGATTCTCTATATTCCCCACTCTACTGTTGGTCCCCTGTAAATTATTCTTTATTTCAGTTAGTGTATGCTTCATTTCTGACTGGTCCTTTTTTATGTTTTTGATGTTCCACTAAGTTCCTTGAAATTTTCATTAAGTTCCTGAGCATCCTTATAACCATTGCTTTGAACTCTAGCTGGTAGTTTGTTTGCTTTCATTTCACTTACGGTATTTCTTTTCCTGGAAATTTCTTCTGTTATTTCATTTGTGATATGTTTCTTTGTCTTGAAATTTTAGCATTTCCTTGTGTTTGTTTCTGTGTATTAAGTAGACCTGCTATGTCTCCCAGACTTGGTAGAGTAGCCTTGTGTAGTAGGTGTTCTATAGGGCCCAGTGACTCAGCCTCCCCAGTCACCTGAGCTGGGAAATCTGGGTGTGCCTTTGTGTGGGTTGTATGCACTTTACTATTGTAGTTGAGCCTTGGTTTATGTTGGTGTCACTGGGAGGGATTGACCCCCAGGCCAACTGGTTGTGAGAACCAGCTGCAACTACAGTGAAAGAGCTGCTGGGCAGGAGCCAACCCTATAGAGCAAGACTTGCTTCAGTGGGGCTTTGGTGCACACTTGAGTGTTTCACTTGTGGAGATGATAGGGTTGTAATCTGGAGTGGTTGAAGCTGATCCCCAGGTGTACTGGCTCTGGGGTCTCCCAGAAGGTACAAAGTCAGTCTCTGTCTGTGCCCTGCCTGGTGCTACTCAGTGAGAGTTACAAAGCAATCTGCAGATGGCTGCTACTTGTGTTGAGCTTGGAGGTGCCCAGGAGAGGGCAGGCTGAGAACCAGGGCAGGCTGCTGCTACTGCCAGGCTTGGGGCCACTTATTGAGAGGTTTGGGGCATGCTGATGCAAGCTGCTGCTTGTTTGAGAGATCTTAGGAAAGTCCAAAGCATGAAGCAAGAGAGGTCAGTTGTATGGAAAAGGCACTGGGAATTGCTTGGATGAACCTGTAAGTAGGGAGGAGCAGGGTCTCAGGGAATCATTAGGGTAGAGGAAAAAGTGTAACCCAGATTGATGGAGATTTACAATAGATATGGCCCAGCCTGTCAGTTCTGTGGCAGGAAGGGCTCAGAATCAGAACACTAGCCTCTGCCAGCACTTTTGATTGGGAGAAAGCTCCCCCATCCAGCTCTCACCCTGATTCTAAGAAAAATAGCTCCTCCCTGAATATCCCACATTTCTTTCAAGCTGCTGCCCCAGCACTGGAGTTCAGAGGAAGTCTAAGTAAGTCTGTATGAGGGCCCTTTAAGAGGAACTGCTTGGGACTTCCAAAGCCTTTGTGTCACTCAGCCACAACTCCCACTGGTTTTTAGAGCCAGAATTTGAGGTAACTTCTCTTCTCAGCACTTGAACCCTGGGCTGGGAGGCCTGGTATGGGGCCTCCGCAGCAAAGATATCCCTCCTGATTTTAAACCACCACACATGAGTATGGGACCAACCTGTTCCGCATTTCCACCCTGCATTTCTGTCCCTCCTAGTTGTAGGACTTCCGTTCAGCTAGAGTTTAGGTGGTTCTGAATGATAGTTGTTCTGCATTTTAGTTATAAATTTTGATGTGGTTGTGGGAGATGGTGAGTACCGCATTTACCTATACCTCCATCTTAACTGGAAGTCCTCATCTTTGCCTCTTGAAGGTGGCAACTTAACCCATCCAGGGCTAGTCAACAAGTAGAAGCTGGGGCCACGGTTATCATTAGGAATAGCACAGATGGAATGGCAGAGAGCACTTGGAATGCTGGCAACCATCTAGCAGGTTATGCCACAGCCACACAGGAAGAGCAGAGGGGGTGGGGGGAGGAATTGGCTTCCAGGAGGGAGCATTCAAGAGGGTAGTCTTAGCCTGTAAGGAATTGAAGAAAGCTCAGTCTGAATTTTACCTCTGGCACTAACCAGCTGGGAGGCCTCATAAGTCACAACTGCCTCCCTATAAAATGAGGACAGTATTCCCTGCCCTTGTGGTACTGTTGAAGGGTAGCGATAATGCCTGACTCATGGTATTTATTAATAAATGGTGAGAACATTATTGAGGGGAGGGGTGAAATAGGTGAAATAGGTTAAAAGGTACAAATTTCCAGTTATAAAATAAGCAAGTCCTGGGATGTAATGTACAGCCAGTTGACTATAGGTAACAATACTGTATTGCATACCTGAAAGTTGCTAAGAAAGTAAATCTTGAAAATTCTGATTATAAGAAAAAAATATTTGTAACTATGTATGGTGATAAATGTTATCTATACTTAGTGTGGTGATCATTTCACAATATATACAAATATCAAATCATTATGTTGTACACCTGAACTATTATGTTGTTAGATGTCAATTATATCTCAATGAAAAAGAAAATAATTAATAGCCTTGGAGTATGGTTGGATCTGTCCAGAAAGCAGAGAGAAAGAGAAGGCATTCCTGATGCAGGAGCTTTTCAGGAAGGATTTAAGGAAACAGGAAAGCAGAGGAATCTGGAACCCCTTAGTCACCCAGCTCCTCCTTCCCTCTTTCCAGGTGGGGCCTTTTCCCCCTCATTTTCTCTAATCTCACCCAGCACTCAGAATGCTGTCTCTGAAACAATACACAAAATCTGCTGAAAGTATGTTTGATGCAAGTTGAGTTAGGGACTCCAGAGCCAAGTACTGCTGTTCCCAAATGAACTGAACCTGTGTGGAAGAAACACACTGCAAACAGTTTAAAGGAAGTCTCAAGTTAAGTGCCTTTCCTAGGAAAGGACCTTGATCTTGGTCACTATCAAGAGAGGTAGAAAGTAAATGATTGGAAACATTCACCTGGAAACTAATAGGTAGAGAAGGGAGTACACTTAAAATCACTGTCTATTTTTAATTTACTATCACAATTCATGTTAGTTTACTCATTAGTTTACTCATGTTGCATTCTAATATACTACACTAAATTCCTTAAATCCTTTCTCTATGCCCTCCACTAAAATATTTTTTGTTGGTAAAACACTTATGCTGAAACTATCATATCATGAGACATGCAATTTGAAGAAAGGCCAAGGAAAAAAGTAAACAATAAAACAAAATACAGTCCATTGCTCTACAAAGATGCATTTTGTTAATTTGACACCCTCTCGGTAGGTGATTTCTTCTTTTTCAGAAGGTGCACTCACAGAACAATGTCTCCAATACGGTCTTTGTTATTTTTTTTCAAAAGGAGCAAGAAAATCATAACCTTGAATATCCTCAGTCTCTTTTAGTTTTTTTTTATTATAATAAATGTATCACATATTCATTGGGGAGGAGGATTGAAATTGTTTGTAAAATAACTTAAAACTGATAAAAACATGCAATGGTTAATATTTTGTCACAATTCATTTTTATTTGCATATCACAAAATTAGGATCTTAACGAATCTCTTCTTTATTCAGAAACCCTTGCTTAGTCTCTTCTTTATTCAGAAACTCCTGCTTTGTTCTTATGTCCTTGGCCGATTGGTGGTACTTGTTGCTCTGGCCACCCTTTCACCGTCCTCACAGGAACTGCACTTGTGGTGGACTGACTGGCCCCAAAGCTTTGCATATGACAGGAATCATCAGCTAGGAAGCAGAATGAACCCACCAATCATGGTTAATTTTATGTGTCAACTTGGCTGAACTGGGCTGGTGCCTCTAAGCCAAATATGAGTCTAGTTGTTGCTGTGAAGATATTTTTAACATGTGCTTATGAATTAAAACAGTAGACTGAGTAAAGCATATTATTTTCCATAGTGTGTGGGCCTCATCCAATCAGTTGAAGGCCTTAAGAGAAAAACTGATATTCCTCAAGAAGAAGGGAGTGGAGAAATCAAGATGGCGGCATAGGTAAACACTGGAATTGTGGCTGTGTACAACCATTTTAAATCAACAACAAAAAGAAAAAACGGACACCACCCAGACCCACAGGAAGGCTGGCTGAGTGGAAAATCTACAATTAGAAAAAGACTGAGACTCAGAGGAGGTACAGAAATAAAGTGCAGAGGTACAGAGGCATGCATGAAGGGGCTTGCGGAAAGGGCTGACAGCATTTTGTACTGGAGGGAGGCACAAGCTCCCGACAGCTCTGAACTCCAGTTCCAGGTGAGTTTCTGGGGACTCAGAACCATATAGGGAGGAACTGGACTGTCTGGCACCATCAGGCACCGGGAGGAACTCCAGAGCGGCTTGAGACCCAGTGCCTCTTAGGGCAGGACTGAGAAGCAGCCATAGCTGGTTGCTCCACCCTGTAGACTCCCTGAGAGCCTGCCCCACCCAAACTGCACGCAAAGGCTTTTGCATATAAAAGGCTGAGTAGCCTCAGGCAAAGGTAAAATAGCACCTCCTTGGAGATACAAGTGCCAGCGTACCCAGGGATCTGAGTGGTACAATCCTAAATACAACTCCTCAGATTCATAAGGGACACACTCGGGACAGACTCTGTGAACACCAAAGCCCCACTGAAACAACTCTTGCCCCATATGGGTGTCTCCAGCACAAAAGTTCTCCCACTGTAGACACAGCTGATTTGCATAACCAAGTGGCTTGGAGGTTAATTCCTCTCAGTGATCACCTAACACAGAAAGCCACTCTATCAACCCAGGGAAGCAGCCAAAATGCAGAGACAAAGAAACAGATCACAAATGACAGAAAAGGAGGAAAGCAAATGACAGGATATAGAGTTCAAAACCATGGTTATAGGGTTTTTCAAGAATTTTCTAGAAACCGCTGATAAACTTAGTGAGACCCTCAATAAATCTAATGAGACCCTTGAGGATATAAAAAAGGACCAATTAGAAATTAAGCTTACACTGACTGAAATAAAGAATATTATACAGAGATCCAACAACAGAAAAGAATTGAAATACGAAGAAGCAAAAAATACCCAAATGGATAAGCAAAAAGAAACCAAAAATATGAAGACAGTGTAAGGAGCCTCTGGGACAACTTCAAGCATACCAACATTAGAATTATAGGGGTGCCAGTAGAAGAGAGAGAGCAAGATATTGAAAACATATTTGAATAAATAATGTCAGAAAACTTCCCCTACCTGGTAAAAGAAATAGACTTCCAAGTCCAAGAAGCGCAGAGAACTCCTAAACAAAAAGAATCCAAAGAGGACCACACCAAGACACATCATCATTAAAATGCCAAGAGCAAAAGACAAGGAGAGAATTTTTAAAGCAGCAAGAGAAAAGCAGTCAGTTACCTACAAGGGGGAACCCATACGTCTGTCAGCCGATTTCTCAACAGAAACTTTGCAGGTCAGAAGGGAGTGGCAAGAAATATTCAAAGTGATGAATAGCAAGAACCTACAGCCAAGATTACTTTACCCAGCAAAGCTGTCATTCAGAATTGAGGGTCGGATAAAGAGCTTCACAGACCAAAAAAAAAAGCTAAAGGAGTTCATCACCACCCAACCAATATTATATGAAATGCTGAAAGGTATCCTTTGAGAAGAGGAAGAAGAAAAAGTAAAGATAAAAATTATGAACAACAAATACATATCTATCAACAAGTGAAT
>PVJC01041626.1:0-15273 GCA_004026665.1 Murina feae
GAAAAAACAATGGACTCAGACAACAGGGGGATGAGAGCATGAGTGGGGGGGGGGGATTGGGGTTATTGGGGGGATGAGGACACAATTGTAATACCTTGACCAATAAAGAAATTTTTTTTAAAAATCAGTAAAAGGGGAAATGTTTTACATTTTTGCAAATCTCTAACAGCCAGCTTAATAGAAGACAGCTGGATTCTCATATCTGGTCTGCATTCAATCAGTTATGATAACATACACCATGTAGCCGCTGGAAAACTCTACTGCACAATCATGGGAGAATAAGAGAGGGGGAAGCTATTATGAAAACAGTCTGGAAAGGTCTAAAAGATACCCAAGTGCCTCCCCCACAACCAAGTTGTCCCCTCCCCACCCCCGCTGCCCAACCAATGCTCCCAGTATTTTCTTTATAGCACTCATCATAATCTGACTTGGTTAGCTCATCCATCTTCTTGTACATACTAGAAAATAACTGCATGCAAACTCGGGTTTTTGTCTTGTTCTCAACTAAAACAGTGTCTAGTTCACAACTAGTCTGGGAACTTCCTACTCCTGCCAGAAGGTAAGCATCTCTTATAAATGAAATAATGTTCTCTTTTCCATTTTTGTAATCCATCTGAAATTGATCCACATTGATTTTCACCCTTTGCTAGGTTTGGTTCCTTGAACTAAAAAAATGTATAAATACCAGTAGTAGTACCTGCTTTTCCTAATGAACTACATCATTTTTCCAAAATGTGCCACCTATTAGTGGATATTCTGCAAGGGCAGGGAACTAATGGTCAAACACAGGAATATGAAAAAGGAAGGACTTAATTTCTCAAATTATTATTCTCATAAGCAAAACACAAGTGAATCAAAATATGATTCTTTCTTGTGGTAATTATTATGTCCTGGATATAAGTCTGTCTACTTTGATGCAAGCAAACATCGTAACAACATAGCATGGTTAAAGCTCTTTGAGAAATGCAGTCCTAAGTAATAAACCTAGCAGAAATAGCTTACCATCATGGGTTATAAAGCATAAAAATTTTAATGTGACCCCAGCATAATGAAAGTTACTCCTTACGACTCCAACAATGGATTATATTTTTAACTGACATCACCCAGGAGGGAGCTTCCTTTTATATCTTCCTCTAGATTAAGTTTATATACATGAGAAGAGAGCATCTTGACTATTTCTTGTTGTGGACATGCTTGAGTCAACATGTGAAAAACCAAGGTAAACTGGAAAAAGGTAATGTTTTTAGATAGTATGCTTTGATTTTAATTTGGTGCCGGTTCTAAAACTGAAAAAAAAAATGTTGTTTTCTTTCGCTTTGTCACGAATCTGTAAGTGTAACTAAAAAGAACAAAACCAGACATTTTGATAGCAGGAAAACATTTCAAAGACAATCGCAAAAATTCCCTCACAGTGGATGTGAAAGAGAGCTTTAAAATCACCCAGGTTTGCCCTAGCTAATTTGGCTCAGTGGATAGAGCCTCGACCTGCAGACTGAAGGGTCCCAGGTTCGATTACAGTCAAGAGTACATTTCTAAGTTGTGGGCGCAATGCCCAGCAGGGGGTGTGCAGGAGGTAGCTGATCAATGATACTCTCTCATCATTGATGTTTCTATCTCTCTCTCCCTCTTCCTTCCTCTCTGAAATCAATCTAAACTAATAAAAGCAAAATAGTAAAATTAACCGTTTCTTCGGGACGCCCAACAGCCAATCAGAACAATGGTATGCAAATTAGCCCAGCCAAGATGGCGGAGGCCCGGGCTGGCAATGGAGCAATCACGCTGGCGCACGCAAGGGCAGAGGCCTGGCCTCCCCCCTTGCATGCTCTGGTGGTCGGTTCCAGACAATGGCGGCGGCTGCAGGGCCGGGCGGCCTCCCAGCCCCCAGTTCTGTGGCCAGGGCTGGCAATGGAGCGATCGCGCCAGAGCACGCAAGGGCGGAGGCCTGGCCTCCGCCCTTGCGTGCTCTGGCGGTCGGTTCTGGATAGTGGCGGCGGCTGCAGGGCAGGGCGGCCTCCCCAGGCCCCCGGTTCTGCAGCCGGTGCTGGCAATAGAGAGATGGGGCTGGCAATAGAGAGATTGCGCTGGCCCACGCACAGGTGGAGGCCTGGCCTCTGCCTGTGTGTGCCCTGGAAATCCATTCAGGGCAGTGGCGGTTGGCAGCAGGGCCAGGAGCTGGCTGCCCAGGCCCCGGCCCTGCAGCCTGGGCCTGGGAATAGAGCAATCGCGCCAGTGGTTGGCTCTGGGTGGCCTTGGGTGAGAACCGGCCCAGCCCTCGACTGGGGCTGGCAATAGAGCAATCGTGCCCACGGTGGTTCCAAACAGTGGTGAGCAGCCACAAGGCTGGGAGCTGGCAGCCCAGCCCAGCCCTGCGAGGCCTGGGAATAGAGCAATTGGGCCCACGCGACCTCAGAGGCTCAGTGGCGGGGGCTTGAGGTGGGTACTCCCTTGGGGTCATGCCCGAGCATCCTCTGCCCTCGCGCAGAGCCTCTGCCACAGGTCCAGCCACCTGCCTCCACCCTGGGGGCCTCCATGGGGCATGTGTGAGCATGTGCCTGGCTCCACCCCCGTGTGTCCACTCAGCAGCATGGCCCCCCTAAGGGACCATGCACCAGCGTCCACCCCCTGGCCTGCCACCCAGCTCTGCACCAGGTGTGTCCTCTCGGTGGTGGAGGCCCACCAGGTATGTGCGATGGTAGGCCACCCGGCTGAAAACATCCACGCCTGCACTCACTAGCCATCCCACCCCCCAGTGCACGAACCCTGAGGGAGCTGTGGCCAGCCTGAAAACAGCCCTCAGCCCCTCACCCAGGCTGGCCATGCATGCCAGCAGGTGGACATCCCCCCAGGGGTCCCAAACTGTGAGAGGGCACAGGCCAGGATGAGGGACCCCCCTCCTCCCCTCGCTGAGTGCACAAATTTTTGTGCACCGGGCCCCTAGTAAAAATATATTTTTAAATGATATAAAATTTTACCAAGTTTAATACACATATTCTCCAAAACAAACAAATTAACCCTGAATTCATTACACACTCTACGATAATCTGGCCTCCCAGAGCAATATAGGACAGGAAAACATAATTCTTCTGGGCTTAATGTATTTCCTTTTATGTTTTTTAATGATACATTTCAAACATAATCAAAAGAAGACAATGGTATAATAAAATCTCCAGTTATTCATCATCCAGATTCAACAATTATTTTTCACCTGATTTTAAATTTATATTTTCAGCAGTAGTGTAAGCAAGTTAGCCTCCTAAATACAGTATTATGCTATTACACAATAACAGCAAACACTGAGCTAAGGTGTGTTACCCTAGTGAAATATACTGACATTTTATATCTAATATATAAATAAAGGATGGGGCAAAAGTAGATTTACAGCTGTTCATTTGGAAAATAATATAATAATTAATCATTAATAATACAAGTACAAACGCTTGTTTTGCATACTCACAACTGTAAACCTATTTTTGCTCCATCCTGTATATAACCAACTCTGTTTTTACATCCAATATATTTTACGTGGCATTCTACTCAGCAACAGCATCTTAAAGCAGTCATTATTAATCAAAACATTTCCTTAAAAATAAAACATAATGGTTAAGAAATGCAACACAATTTGTATCAATTGATATGTTCTTATTTCTCTTAACACCTATATTCAACAGCCAAATAGCATGTAAAAGACTGAATAAAAAGTTAAGAAAATACACGTGTATACACTCAGGGGTGCAGACAAATATGTCTTAAGTTCGTTGGGAAGTGAGCATACTTACTTTTCAAGAAAAAAATACTCTACTTAGCAAATTACCGTATCACATACTGTGTATCAATATGGTGCTTGAGAAACTCTGTAGCAATATTTTTAGATAAGGTAAGGTCCAGTCTAAAAACAAAGCCCTAGCAATCATCTCATTATTTCTGCCTCTTCACCCACTTTGGAAAGCATGCACTTAAAAGTTTAATTTTAGAATGTATTTGGGGCAATAAGAATCATTAACTATATGTAACAGTGATAATTAATGTTTCTTCATCTAATCCAACAAAGTCCCCTATTACCTTCACTAGAATAAAAATAATAGTCTTTCCTACTGAATTCCAAGTTTAGGGTTACATAAAAATAAATGAATGAAAATAAATTTTAAGAGATCACAAAGTTACTATAAGTAAAAGTAGCATCCTAATAAAAGAGTAATATGCAAATTAACCATCACTCCAACAAGACGGCCACCCCCATGTGGTCAAAGATGGCTGCTCCCATGTGGACACAAGATGGCCAGCAGTTGTGGGTGATCAGGGGAGGACAGTTAGGAGGGGCCAGACCTAAAAATGAGGGCAGTTGGGGTGATCAGGCTTGTAGGGGAGGGCAGTTGGGAGGGAAACAGCCCTGCAGGGGAGGGTAGTTGGGGGGAAACCAGGCATGCAGGGGAGGGCAGTTGGGAGAGGACCAGCCCTGCAGGGGAAAGCAGTTGGGAGGGAACAAGCCCTACAGAGGAGGGCAGTTGGGGGGACCAGGTGTGCAGGGGAGGGCAGTTAGGCGTCGAAAGGTTGGCAGGGGAATGGTTAGGGGCAATCAGGCAGGCAGGCGAGCGGATTGGGAGCCAGCAGTCCTGGATTGTGAGAGAGGTCCCAGATTGGAGAGGGTGTGGGCTAGGCTGAGGGACACCGCCCTCCCCCGCACAAATTTTATGCACCAGGCCTCTAGTTAAAACATAAAAATGCAGGGAGCCTTTTCAAAGTGCTCTTTCTACAAATATTTTCAGAATTCCAAATTTTAACTCAGCAACTTTTCTCATCTAACAAATATGTACTGAAAACTTTTTCAGTGATGCACAAGAATTAAGAAGCAAGATCTACTCGTGTACAAGTTGGGTAACAATCAACATATGATAGATAAATACATCCATGCAATACACTGTTATTCATACTTAAAAAGCAATGAGGTTCTGACACATGCCATAACATAGATGAATCTTGATGCAATAAACCAGTCACAATTCCAACAATATGAGTTACCTAGAATATGCAAATTCATAGAGACAGAAAGCAGAACAGAGGTTACCAAGGGGTGAAGGAACTAGGGAGTTAATGTTTAATGACTACAGAGTTCAGTTTAAGATGATGAAAAAGTTCTGGAGATGAATAGTAGTGATTGTTGTACATTATAAATGTACTTAATGCTACTGAATTGTATACTTAAAAATGGTGAAAGGACCCAGCTGGCATGGTTAAGTGGTTGAATGTCAGGAGATCATGGTTCGATTCCCACTCAGGGTACATGCCTGGGTTGTGGGCTCGATTCCCAGTGTGGGGTGTGCAGGAGACAGCCGATCAATCATTCTCTCTCATCACTGATGTGTCTATCTCTCTCTACCTTTTCCCTTCCTCTCTGAAATCAATAAAAATATATTCTAAAAAACTAAAATTAAAAAAATCATGAAAGGGGTAAATTTTGTTGTATATTATTTACAATTAAAAACATAATTAAAAAGTAAAAATAAAACATAATTCTTCTGTGTACCCTAAAAATTGACCAAATAAAAATCATTCTTAATTTCAAATAATGAAAGAAATGTCCTAACTCTCTTCAACATGTTTAAAGCAAAAATTAAGACATTTTTACATAAAATTTATAATAGAGGGTTTGGCAAAAGTAGGCTTACAGTTGTAAGTATGTGAAATGCAGAGTTTATTCTTATATTATTATTTATTAATTACTGTATTATTTTCCACATGAACAACTATGAACCTACTTTTGCCCAACCCTATATATGCATGTGAAATACGATAACTACTAGGGGCCCAGTGCACAAAAATTTGTGCACTCGGGGGGGGGGGGGGGGGGGGTCCCTCAGCCCAGCCTGTGCCCTCGCACAATCTGAGACCCCTCGGGGGATGTCTACCTGCTGGCATGTCTGGTGAAGGACTGATGGCTATTTGCAGGCTGGCCAAGTCCCCCAGTGGCGAACATCATCCCATTGGGGTGTTGCCAGCCTGGGTGAGGGGTTGAGGGCCGTTTTCAGGCTGCCCACAGTCCCTTCAGGGTTCAGGTCTTTACTGGGATACCTGGCCAGCCTGCGTGAGGGCAGAGGGCCGTTTTCAGGCTTTCAGGCTGCCCACAGCTCCCACTGACCCAAGGTCCCAGCAAGGCTGGCTGGAATCAGGTTTCTAGTGTTTATCTTCTATAATTGAAACTTTGTTACCTTGAGGAGAGGCCTAGGCAGGTAAGGAAGCCTCCTGTTTGTTTCAGCTCTGTGGCTTCTATAATTGAAACATTGTTACCATGAGCAGAGGCTCAGCCAGCCTAGGCAGGCAGTTGCAACAGAAGCCTGCTGTTTACTCTAGCTCCATGGCTACCAGCCTCCATCTTGGCTGGGTTAATTTGCATTCAGCCACTCTGATTGGTGGGAAGCGTGTCTTGGCTGGTGGGCGTGGCTTAGGTGTCTCAAAGTGATGGTCAATTTGCATATTACTATTTTATTAAATTAGCTAACATAGAACATGATGATGGGACTATTTCAAAATTTCAACCTTTATACCTAAAATGCTATAATACTAACTCTAAGTAGACCATATAAAGAATGTATATTGTAATCCCTAGAAAAAGCACCAAAAAATGTGAAAGATAAATTCAATAGATACTATTTAGTGGAATTCCAAACATTAAAATTATCTAAAAAGGCAGGAAAGGAAAACAGAAGGTAAACAGAGAACACAACAAAAGAAACAAACAATGAAAGGGTAGACAAAAATCCAGCCACATCAATAATTTATTAACTATTAATAGATATAATTGAAATTTCATCATGGTGACGGCTACACAACTCCATAACTACAAAAAATCAATGATTTATATATACACTGTAAAAGATGAGTGTTATGGTGTGTGAATTCTATCTCAATAAACCTGTTATTAAAGAAAATAAGGCAAACAAGAAAGCTTAATGCACTAAACACTACAATTAAAAAGATACAGATGATCAGATTTAAAAAGTATGACCCAACTACATGCTGGCTATAAGAGACATGCTTTAATATGGCGTCAGATGGAGAGGATAAATCATGCAATCAGTTAACACAGTGGTTCTCAACCTTCCTAATGCCTCAACCTTTTAATACAGTTCCTCATGTTGTGGTGACCCCCAACCATAAAATTATTTTCGTTGCTACTTCATAACTGTGATTTTGCTACTGTTATGAATCGTAATGTAAATATCTGATATGCAGGATGTAGTTAGGCGACCTCTGTGAAAAGGTCGTTCGACCTCCAAAGGGGTCATGAGCCACAGGTTGAGAACCGCTGAATAAGACCCTTGAGTCTGTAGAGTCAAACACTAAGCAATTTGTCCAAGAACACATAAACTATGAAGTAGCAGAAAATTTTAACTCTACTCCAGATTCTGCTCATCACTGCAAGGAGACAGTAAGGAAAGAGAGAAGGAAACCTAGCACATACCATTCAAATTGTAACAACCCCAGCAATGGAAAGAAAATCCCCAGCCCCATCAAATCCCACATTCTCATATTGAAACTTCGTCCTGGGAGAAACCAAGATGGCGGCATAGGTAAACACCCGAAACTGCTGCCTCGCACAACCATTTCAAAACCACAACGAAAAGAAAAAACAGACACCACCCAGAACCACAGGGAAGGCTGGCTGAGTGAAAATTCTACAACTAGAAAGAGAAAAACACGCGAGGCTCAGAGGAGGTGCGGAGGTAAAGTACAAAGGAACGGAGGCACGTACTGAAAGGGCTCGCGGAAAGGGCTAGCAACTGAGGACGCGGTTCTCTTTTTCAATCCAGAAGGAGTCACAAGCTTCCAATGGCTCTGAACTCCAGTTCTGGGCGAGTTTCTGGGGATCCAGACTCACACGGGGAGAAGTTGGACTGTCTGGCACCAGGAGGAACTCCAGAGAAGCTTTCTCTCTGCATTGATTGCAGCAAATACCTTGGGACACTGAGACCTGGTGCCTCTTAGGGCTAGGCTGAGAATCAGCCATACCTGTTTGCTCCGCCATGTTGATTCCCTGAGACCCTGCCCCAGCAAAGCTGCACGCAGAGGTTTTTGCATATAAAAGGCTGGGCAGCCTCAGGCAAAAGCTAAATTAGCACCTCCTTAGAGATCCAAGAGCCAGTATACCCCGTGATCAGAGTGGGACCATCCAGAATACAACTCCTCAGATACATAAGGGACACACTGAGGGGGCAGATTTAGTGAGCACCAAAGCTCCACTGAAGCAAGTCTTGCCCCATAAGGGTGTCTCCAGCACAGAAGTTCTCCCATCATAGACACAGCTGATTCTCACAGCCAAGGGGTTCTGAGGTCAATTCCTCCCAGGGATACCAACAACAATCAAGGCTTAGCTACAACAAAACTGTGCACAAAGCCTACAAATGGGTGCACCAAGAGTGTCCACCTCAGGTGATTGGGGAGACTGAGCCACTGGGCCCCATAGGACACCTAGCACAGAAAGCCACTCTATCAATGCAGAGAAGCAGCCAAAATGCAGAGACAAAGAAACAGGTCACCAATGACAGAAATGGAGGAAAGCAAACAACTGGATATAGAGTTCAAAACCACAGTTATAAGGTTTTTCAAGAACTTTATAAAGACTGCTGATAAATTTAGTGAGACCCTCAAGGATATGAAAAAGGACCAGGGAGAAATTAAGCATACACTGACTGAAATAAAGAATAATATACTGAGATCCAACAGCACATGAGAGGATCGCAAGAATGAAGTCAAAGATTTGAAATACGAAGAAGCAAAAAACACCCAACTGGCAAAGCAAAAAGCAAAAAGAATCCCAAAATACGAAGATAGTGTAAGGAGACTCTGGGACAACTTCAAGCATACCAACATCAGAATTATAGGGGTGCCAGAAGAAGAGAGAGAGCAAGATATTGAAAACATATTTGAAGAAATAATGACAGAAAACTTCCCCTACCTGGTGAAAGAAATAGACTTACAAGTCCAGGAAGCACAGAGAACCCCAAACAAAAGGAATCTAAGGACCACACCAAGACACATCATAATTAAAATGCCAACGGCAGCCCTAACTGGTTTGGCTCAGCAGATAGAGCGTTGGCCTGTGGACGGAAAGGTCCTGGGTTCAATTCCAGTCAAGGGCATGTACCTTGGTTGTGGGCACATCTCTAGTAGGGAGTGTGCAAGAGGCAGCTGATTGATGTTTCTCTCTCATCAATGTTTCTAACTCTATCCCTCTCCCTTCCTTTCTGTAAAAAAATCAATAAAATTTTTTTAAAATGCCAAGGGCAAAAGACAAGAGAGAATCTTAAAAGCAGCACCCATACAACAACTGTCAGCTTATTTCTCAACAGAAACTTTGCAGGCCAGAAGGGAGTGGCAAGCAACATTCAAAGTGATGAATAGCAAGAACCTACAACCAAGATTACTCTACCCAGCAAAGCTATCATTCAGAATTGAAGGTCAGATAAAGAGCTTCACAGACAAGAAAAAGCTAAAGGAGTTCATCACCACCCAACCAGTATTATATGAAATGCTGAAAGGTATCCTTTGAGAAGATGAAGAAAAAGAAAAAGATAAAAATTATGAACAACAAATACATATCTATCAACAAGTGAATATAAAAGTCAAGTGAATAAAAAATCTGATGAACAGAATAAACTGGTGAATAGAATAGAATCAGGGGCATAGGAAGGGATTGAACTGGCAATTCTCAGGGAGAAAAGGGTGTTGGGGGTGCGGGAAGAAACTGGAAAAAAATCGTACACCTATGGATGAGGACAGTGGGGGCGGGATAAGGACAGAGGGTGGGGTGCAAATTGGGAGGATGGGAGCTATGGGGGGGGGGGAGAGGAACAACTGTAATAATCTGAACAATAAAGATTTAAAAAATGGGGGGAAAAAGAAAGAAACTACATCCCAAACCTCACAACTGTAAATGTATTTGCTATATCTACATCCTTAAAAGATTCCCTAAAACTAAAGAATTTTTCCTTTCAGGTATTCACTGTAGAGCATTTCTACTCAGTATCATCTTCAAATTCTTTAACAACTATTCTAGAAACTGAACTCTAATCCAAAAATGCAGAAAAAAAAACATGTCCTCAAACATTTCAAAGGACATTCTGCTATAATAAGAGTTTAATCAATGTTCTTCCATAGATTTTCACAAATTCTTTTGAACATAACATATTGAAGAATCACAATTAAAAATATATAACCTCTACCGGCGTGGTTCAGTGGTTGAGCATAAATCTATGAACCACAAGGTCAGAGTTCGATTCCTGCTCCGGGCACATACCTGGGTTGCTGGCTGGATCCCCAGTCGGGAGCATGCAGAAGGCAGCCAATTGATGATTCTCTCTCATCATTGGTGTTTCTACCATTCTCTCCCTCTCTCTTCCTCTCTGAAATCAAAAATATATTTAAAAATATATATCACAAGCTCTGGATATATCACAAGCCTTGACGCAGTGGATAGAGGATCGGCCTGTGGACTGAAGGGTCCAGGTTCGATTCTGGTAAAGGGCATGTACTTTGGTTGCAAGCACATCCCCAGTAGGGTATCTGCAGGAGGCAGCTGATCAATGTTTCTCTCTCATTGATGTTTCTAACTCTCTGTACCTCTCCCTTCATCTCTGTAAAAAATCAATAAAAATATATTTTAAGTATATATATATATTCTATCTAATAAAAGAGTAATATGCAAATTAGGCATCATTTCATCACAAAGATGGCCACCCCCATAGCCAAAAAATGGCCGTCTCCATAGCCACAAGATGGCGGCACCCATAGCCACATCCTGTCTAATAAAAGAGTAAAATGCAAATTAGGCGTCATTCCATCACAAAAAGGCCACCGCCCCCATGGCCACAAGATGGCCACTCCATAGACACAAGATGGCGGTGCCCAGTCTGGCTCAGCCCGGCCACTGAAGTGGTCAGGCCTGTTAGCCAGACAGGTGGCGAGGGAGGCTGGGGGCCCAAGGGGCAGAAACAGTGACCAGAGGGGTCTAGCGGTCCCCTGCCCAGGTGAGAGGCCTTCACCAGAGGCCTCAGGCATGGGCAAGGGTGGAGTCGGTGATCAGAGGGGGCAGGGGCAGAGCCGGTGATCAGAGCAGTATGAGGCTGCCCTACCCAGGCATAAGGCCTGGGCCAGAGGCCTCAGGCCTGGGCAGGGGTGGAGCCTTCAATTGCAGGGGTCTGGGCACTGGTGGAGCTGGCAAAGCAGGGATCTGGGGGTCCCCTGCCCAGGCCTGTAACCTTGGCCAGAGGCTGCCAGTGGGGCAAGGGCAGAGCCAACAATGGCAGGGGGCAGGATCAGAGCCAATGATTGCAGATGCCTGGGCTCTGTGAAGCCGGCGATCGGAGGGGCTTGGGGGTCCCCTGCCCAGGCCTGCATCCTTGACCAGAGGTTACAGACCTGGGCAGGGGTGGAGCTGAGATTAGAGTGAACTACAGAGGAAACACCTTTTCTTACTGCTCATTGGCTAAGCTCCCTGCATGCCACTGGTAATATTCTTAGTAACTTGGATGAGAATCCAAAAAGACAATCTTGGGTTTTTCCACCACACTCCTAGAGAAAAAAAATGAAGGTTCACTGCTGGAGGGCTAAGAAATGTTATATCCTGCCCTAGTCGGTTTGACTCAGTGCATAATGCCTCAGCCTGCTGACTGCAGGGTCTGGGTTCAATTCTGATCAAGGGCATGTACCTAGGTTGCAGGTTCCTCCCTGGCCAGGGCCCAGGTCAGGGCAAATGTAGAAGGCAACCAATCAAAGTGTTCCTCTCACTTTGATCTTTCTCTCTGTTTTTCTCTTCTCTTCCACATTCTCTAAAAATCAATGGAACATATCCTCAGGTGAGGATAAAATAAAAATAAAGAATGTCATATCCTATGAAATAGACATCTTGAAAATGCCTAGAGAAAGTTGTCATTTTTTCATGGTGAAGGGAGTGTGATGGGGCTGGTGGCTTCCTCTGATTAGCCTGGTTGCCTCCCACAAAGGGAAGCCAGACTGCAGCTTAGGCCCACTCCCCAAGGGGAGCAGGGAGCGGGCCTAAGCCATCAGTAGGACACCCCTGAGGGCTCCCAATATGTGAGAGGGGGCAGTCTGGGCTGAGGAAACCCCCTCCATGCACGAATTTTGTGCACCGGGCCCCTTGTATGTATGTGTGTGTATATATTTATCACAAAACTATTGTCAAAAGGAAAGGAGTCATCAAACTTTCTCCTCTAAATCCAGGGAGACTTGATTAGTTCAACATAAAGCAATCTACACTAGCATTAGAGGAATATGCAAATGGTCCAGGACACTGTCACAGTAATAGTAACAACCAAACAGCAGGATGTGTAGGGCTACCAGGCTGGCATGGACATTTAGTGAGAGACGACCAAACAACTGAACAGCAGGCTGCGTGGGGCGACCAGGCTGACAGGAGCGGTCAGTTGAGAGTGATCAGGCCAGCAGGCAGGGGCAGTTAGGGGTCATCAGGCAGGCAGTCAGGTGAGCAGTTGGGAGCCAGTGGTCCCAAATTGTGAGAGGGATGTTGGACTGCTGGTTTAGGCCCGATCCCAGGGCCTAAACTGGCAATTGGACATCTCCTGGGGGGTCCTAGATTTTAGTGGGTTCAGGCTGGGCTGAGAGGACCCACACACACACATACCCCATGCACAAATTTCACGTACCAGACCTCTAATAAGAAATAAAAGGTATCAGTGACTGTATCTATAGTTCTACCAGCTCACTCAAGCAATTTATTTAAAAAGTCAGCAAATCCACGTGAAGACAGTTACTGGCATCCAAGGTCAAGAGATCATAAAAACAAAAGAAATGTTTTTAGACCTTAACACAGATTGAAGATTTAAAAAAGGGGGAGAGGGGAGAAAGCAAATAGCCTCCATCAACAGCATAAATATGTGCGACACAAAGGTATTGATCTAAAAAACAACACTAATAACCCAGTCTACCTGCAATTCATTTTTTTAACCACCATTTTTTTATTTATTGACTTAAGAGAGCGAGATCAATTTACTGTTCTAATTTATGCATTCATTCTTTGCTTTTTGTATGTGCCCTGCAACAATAGTGTATCAGGAGGATGCTCTAACCAATGGAGCTACCCAGGGCTTATAGTTCCAATTCATCTTAGAAAGAGTTTGGAACGTTTACTAAGCATGGGATTTATAGTCATACTAGAGGCCTAGTGCACAGATTTATGCACTGGTGGGTCTCTCAGCCTGGCCTGCACCCTCTCACAATCCAGAACCCCTCAGGGAATATTGGAGAGCACGTTTCGGCCTGATCCCCATAGGCCAGGCCAAGGGACCCCACCAGCACAGGAATCTGTGCACCGAGTCTCTAGTATGCATATAAGATCTTTGGTTAATCTCTTCCTGCCCTTCCCACTCCCCACTTCCCTCTGAGATTCATCAGTCTGTTCCATGTTTCCATGCCTATGCATTGAGCATCTGCCCGCTGGTGGTCTATGCGCGTCATAGCTGCCCGTCAGGCAGTAGAACAAATCGTTACTTAGGCTTTTACATATATAGTCATTTTGATGAAATCTATACTCTCATTTACTAGCTATTTGACACTGGGAAGGCATTTATTTCTGAGATTAGTCTATGTCCTATAAAACCAGGAATAAAAGTAATAATATATCACAGACTGTCATGAAGATTAAATGAGAATGATGCACGTGTATATGCAGGTAGATATTGCATACCTATTTTTTAAGAGTCTGGGGAAAGGAAGAAACATTCTTTTCTTGTAAACAAACAAAACCTAAGTTCAGCAAATAAGAATACCCTATATAACAAATTGATACACAAATTGTAACACGGGCACACAGGCTCCAGAAGAATGGTAGCAGTGGTAGCCTCTAGGGATTAAACTAGGGTCAGAGATTCAGAGATGGAGAAAATCTTACTTTTCAATGTATACTCGTAACTAAATTTCTTAAAATGTTAGGTTCTCAAAAATTAAAATTTTTAATAAAATCAAAGATTTGTGTCCAAAGTAGAAATTCTAATGTTAATGATAAGAAAATGTTTGTACTTAAAACTAGATGTCTATAAAATATACTGTAATAACATTCTCAACCTTTATTAAACCATGGCATTTAAAAATAAAAGTCACGCACAAAACATACTTTCATGAACTACCCAGATTACAGATTATATAGGTAAAATAATGCAACTCTGCGCTTACAAGGTCCTTTTTTCTCCTACTTAACAAAAAAAAAATTTTTTTTTCCAATATGAGCAGAGTATCATCTGAATCACTTTAAGTTATCTCTAAACTATTTTTTTATTAAAATATTCTTTTTATTGATTTCAGAGAAGAAGGGAAAGGGAGAGAGAAACATCTAAACTAATAAAAGTGGAATAGTAAATTAACCATTTCTCCGGGACGCCCAACAGCCAATCAGGGCGACTATATGCAAATTAGCCCAGCCAACATGGCGGCCACCACTCACGGACCTGAGTAAACGTTTAGGCAGCGTCCATTGCAGCAGGAGCGAAAGTGAAACTACCTGCGCGCTGGCTCCTTAGCCTTTTGCCTGAAGCAAAACACATTTGCAACAATTTGCAACATAATAAGCCGGGCCTGAGTCTAAGAGTAACAATTGTTTCATTATAGAAGCGCGAGGTGAGGCAGAGGAGGCTTCCTTAGTAAAAGGCCTCGCCTTTAAGGAACAGCATCAATTATAGAGATAAACCCCAGACACCTGCGTCCAGCCAGCCTTGCTGGGACATTGGGTCAATGGGAGCTGTGGGCAGCTTTAAAGCCCCTCACCCAGGCTGGTCAGGCACGCCAGCAGGTGGACATCCCCAGAGGGGTCCCAGACTGTGAGAGGGCACAGGCGGGGCTGAGGGACCTTCCGAGTGCACAGAGAGGCTGCAGGGCGGAACAGCGTAGTACCCAGGACCCGTGAGTGGGAAACAGGCAGCAGGGTTGGAGGGCACCGGGAAGCGGGTAAGAGGTGGCAGGGGGTCAGCGGGCTGCTTGGTGGGCTTCCCAGGCCCTTGGAGAAGCATTGGGGAGCGGGTAAGAGGTGCCAGGGGGTTGGCGGCCTGCTTGGTGGGCTTCCCAGGCCCTTGGAGGGGCATTGGGGAGCGGGTAAGAGGTGGCAGGGGGTCAGCGGCCTGCTTGGTGGGCTTCCCAGGACCTTGGAGGGGCATCGGGAAACAGGTTAGAGGTGGCAGGGAGTTGGCAGCCTGCTTGGTGGGCTTCCCAGGCCCTTTGTGGGGCATCGGGGAGCAGGTAAGAGGTGGCAGG
>PVJC01041627.1:0-15271 GCA_004026665.1 Murina feae
TTTGGTGGGTGGGAAGTGATGGGGTTAATGGGGGGAAATAAGAAGATATATGTAATACTTTCAGCAATATTTTTTTTAAAAGAATTCATGCCCTTTGTTTTTTTGTTATGATGCTATATTACTTGGCCCTGTAACGTTATTAGTAAGGTTCGATTGTCAGTCTTAGTGATATCATGGATTTAGGAGTGTATTTAGATAAAAAATAGTGAGGCAGGATGCTCTTTCCATGACATATTTAGTCTGTTAAGATCTTTTGTTTTGCTCTTTGTCCATAAAACATTTGTGGAGAAACTTCACTGGGCCATTTCCTTATGAGGCTGGGATATAGTTGGTACTTTTGAGGATTTAATAGTCTAGGTCTAGGTCTGTTATTTTTACTCATGTGGCCTCTCAAGTATTTATAATTGCTCATACCACTTGAACTAGACTAACAAACTGGACATGACTGGCAATATGGTAAATTTATGGTTTAAGAAGAAAAATTCATACATAACTAGTCAACAGACCCACACTCAGAAAGTCTTGGTATAATAACCAATGATTAGACAAAAAGTTTACATTATATATTAAGTTAAAAACTTTAACTTAAAATAATTTATTTTAAGGAAATATTTATTCTTTTCTGAAAATAATTTGTACAGTCTGTTTTTTTGTGGGACAGGGAGCTAAAAAATGACTTTCCTAGGTGGCACTGGTGACGAGGACTGACTGCTTCAGTGTTCAAACTTTTCATAGACTTAGTGATAGCAGGGATATTTAACTGGAGTCCTGGGTTTTATTTGAACCTCATACTATAGCCTTTCTCTTCCTTTTTTCACTTCTATAAAGGTGGTTCTTGAAGAGATATTTATAATAGGGAAAGAGGCAGTGAGATCCTTGTGCTGAAGCAGGGGACAGGAAAGAGAGAGTATTAAACACTACAGCTAACCCCAAAGACACTCAACTGAATCTAATATTGTTTTATATATTCCATTTTTTTCAGTACATGTGGAGTTCTCAGGGTTTGGTCAAGAATTTGTGTCAAATCAGTAAATAGTGGTTGGCTTCTGATGAGAGTAGGATCCCTTTCAAATTTCTATAAAGAAAATAGAAATGCCACTTGTTAAGTTATAATATGCCCAGAGATTGTGTTATAAGTATCATTTCCTAGAGAAGAAAGAGTGGAGGTGTAAAGCTCTGTCTTTGTGTATTAGAATGAAATCTTCATGAAGTCTAGGTGCTGTGGCACACGGAGTATCCCTAGCATCTAGAATCATAGCCTCCATGTGGTGAGTAATCAGCATTTGCTGAATGAATGTATGACTGGAACACTTCTAGAATAGGAATGAGATTTCATTCATCCTCTGTAGTAGGATGGAAATGTTCCTTAGATAAAGCCCCTTGTGAACTCACCTACCAACCTTTTCCTTCAGGACTGGACTCACTGGAAGATTCTAAGGCAGTGATGGTTGTGGTGGGGGGAAGAATGTCTAGCCCACAGGCCATACAAGACTTGCAAAATCATCTGGTCTGGCCCTGCCAAGACATTAGGGATGAGTTAATTAAATGTTTGACCAATTATAGCAGGCTATTTTTTTAATCATATATGAGCATTTATTCCAATACTGTCAGCAATATGGCAGAGCAAGCTAATTTTTAACTTGATAATTTTGCTAGGCACATGAATTATGTCATAAATATCTAAATGGCCCTAGACAGAAAAATCTCTTAGCAGAGATTCCCCACTCCTGCTCTAAGCAATAGGTGAGGCCTGCTTTCCAATCAGGTATCTCTCCCACAATAAAAGAAAAGTTGGCACTTTCTGAGTCTGCCTGTGTGAACCATTCCTATAGTCCAATGACATGATAAAATAAGCATGTGATCCTGGAACATTAAGAATCAGATTCTTCTTCCAAGTGACCACACTGATGTGTATACAGTTGACCCTTGAACTACACAGGGATTAGGGGCACCAAATCCAGGGTAGTCAGAAATCCAGGTATATCTTTTGAACCCCCCAAAATTTAACTACTATATGCCTACTGTTGACATGAAGCATTGCCAATAAATTAACAGTCAAGTAACGCATATTTTGTATGGATTATATACAGTATTATTGAAACAAAGTAAGCTAAAGTAAAGGAAATTTTATTAAGAAAATCATAATGGGGTAGAACCAAGATAGTGGCATAGGGAAACACTGGTACTTGCTGCCTCCCACAACTACATCAAAATTACAACCAAAATGCAGAACAACTGTCACTCAGAACCACCTGAAATCTGGCTGAATGGAAGCCCTACAACTGCAGAAGTAAAGAAGAAACTACCTCGTGACTGGTAGGGAGTGGCGGAGTCATAGAAAGGGCTGGTCTGACATCCATGTATGGCTTTTTTTTAAACAGGAGGGATATCTTGGTTGTAGAATCCTCCCGTGACAAGCAAAAGACTTCCAGCCCAGGGTTCTAGAGCTGAGAAGAGAAATCCCCGTAACTTTGGGTTGTAAAAACCAGGAGGATTGTGGCTGAGTGACACAGAGGCTGCTGGGGACCCAGGCAATTCCTCTTAAAAAACTTTTATGAACTTGCTCCCTCTGAGCAACTGCTTTCAGTGTTCCAGGGGCTATATGTGGAGGAACTGGATTGTCTGGCATTGGGGCAGGAACTCGAGGTTGGCTTTCTCCCAGAAGGGGGTGCTTGCAGGGCTCATTTTTCCTGAGTTGGGACCTCCTCTGGCATAGAGCTGACGAGCAGCCATATCTGAGTTTTCATCAGCCTGACTCATAGTGTTCACTCTGCCCTGGTGATTCTCTGAAACCCTGCCCTTTCCAACTTGCAGGCACACCTAAGCTCTTTGCAGTAGCTTTTCCATATGAATGGCTTATCTTGGTTCATGCTTAAGACTTTGCTAAAATCTCTAAAACAAGCAGCAGCTGGTGTCAGTGTGCGCCATATCTGTGAATAAGAAGTCTAAGAGTCAGCACTAACTAGCCTTCCTTGCTTTACAGCTTGGCCTCACCTGGGCACTTCAAAGCCCAATACAAGTAGCAGTCATCTGGAAATTATTTGGTAGCTCCTGTCTGGTGGTCCCAGGCAGTGGGTGACTTTGCATCTCCTGGGGAAAATTTTTATTTTTTTCTTCTAAATGTTCTTTCCTAGTGGACATCTTCAAACCATACCAGATTACAATTCTATACATCCACAAGTGAAATACTTTAGGGGTAGAGTCAGTGACCACCAAAGTCCCACTGAAGCAAGTCCTGCTCCATAAGGATGTCTTCTGTGCAGCAGCTCTTCCACAGTAGTTGCACCTCATCCTCACAGCCAATTGGCCTGGATGTCAATTCCTTCCAGTGACACCGACAGCACTCATGGCTCAACCACATCAAGACTGTGCACACAGCCCACATAGGGGTGCACCTAGAACGCCCAGCTCAGGTGACTGTGGAGGCTGAGCCTCTGGGCCCTACGGGACACCTTGTACACATGGCCACTCTATCAATTTCAGGAGACATAGCAGCTCTACCCAATACATAGAAAGAAACACAGTGTAGCAGCCAATATATGGAGTCAAAGAAATATGTCACAAATGAAAGAACAGAAGAAATCTTCAGGAAAAGAACCAAGTGAAATGGAAGTAAGCAAACTACTAGGTACAGAGTTCAAAACAATGGTTATAAGGAAGCTCAAGGATCTTAATGAGAGCTTTAAGGAAATTAGTGAGACTTTCAAGGATCATAGTGAGAATTTCAAAGATATGAAAAAGCACCAGTCAGAAATGAAGCATATGCCAACTGAAATAAAGAATAATTTGCAGGGATTTAAACGTAGAGGATTCCGAGCATCAAATCAATGATTTGGTATATGAGGAAGCAAAAAACATCCAATTAGATCAAAAAGAAAAAATAATCCAACAATATGAAGTATTGTAAGGAGCCTCTGGGACAACTTCAAGTGTATTAACATTTGTATTAGGGGAATGCCAGAAGAAGAGAGAGAACATGATATTAAAAACCTATTTGAAGAAATATGCCATAAAACTTCTCCTACCTGGTAAAAGAAATAGACTTACAAGTCCAGGAAGTGCAGAATGTCCCAAACAAAGGAACTCAAGGAGGCCCACACCAAGACACATCATAATTAGAATGCCAAGGGTTAAACACAAAGAGAGAATCTTAAAAGCAGCAAGAGAAAAGCAGTTAGTTACCTACAAGGGAGCTTCCATATGAATGTCAGTTGACTTCTCAACAGAAACTATGTAGGCCAGAAGGGAATGGCAAGAAATATTCAAAGTGATGAATAGCAAGAACTTACAATCAAGAATACTCTACCCAGCAAAACTGTCATTTAGAATTGAAAATTAGATAAAGAGTTTCACAGATAAGAAAATGCTCAAGGAGTTTACCACCACCAAATCATTATTACATGAAATGTTAAAAAGTATTCTCGAAGAAAAAGAAGAAGAAAGAGGTGGGGAGGTGGATAAAAATATGAACAATAACATGGGAACAAATACATATCTATCAACAATTGAATCTAAAAATCACAATAAACCAACAAGGAATCTAATGAACAAAATAAACTTATTAATAAAATAGAACCAGTGGCATGGAAACATGGAACAGACTAACAAATCTCGGAAGGAAGGGGGGAGGAAGGGCAGGAAGATATTAACCAAAGATGTTATATTCATATATGTAATACTGTGGACACAGGGTGTTGAAGGCAAGCTGGAGGGGGCCAAAGGGGGGAAAGGAAGGGCATCTATAATACTCTTAATGATAAGGATTAAAAAGACAAAAAAAGAAAAAAGTGAAACACATTTACAGTATTTATTGAAAAAATTTGCATATAAGTGGACTCATACTGTTTAAACTGTGTTGTTTAAGAGTCAACTGTGATCTCCTTTGGGCCAAGCCTGAGCAACCAAACAGCTGATCTTTTTCTCTTTTCTTTGAGATTTTAACTTCAAAAAAGATGTTATATAATTGAATAGAAGTCACTACCCCTCTCCTCTGAAAGATGAAGGATCAGAACAGACCTGAGGCCTCTGAGATTTTTTTCAGAAAAAACAGATGGACAACTTCAGTGAAGAGTGAAAAGGCAGCAATTTAATATAGGCTGAGTGAAGGCAAAGATTTCAAAGGAAATCTTTGAGACCCCAAAGCATTTGACTGGTACTTTACTTTGCCTTTAAATTAACATGTGGATTGAGAAACTTTGTGGCAATTTTTTCCCCTGTGAATTAACATAGGTAAGTTATTACTATAAAAATAAACCTAGTGAGTTGTCTACTAGGTTCATACTTTTCAAGGTTGCTATTGGGAAAAGAAAATCTCCTTAGAGGAGCCAGAACACTTAGGAAGAAGGATTTTAAAGACTTGATGACAGAGGAGACTTGATCCACATGCTACTTAGGAAACAGGAAATTTAAACTAGATTTTATGTAGTTTGTTGGCAGGTACTTTTTTTGTAAAGATAGGATAGGAGTCCTCTATTGAAATTGGTTTGTGCAGCCATGCTCCCTAGATTTTTTATGAGGCAATGAGTCTTTTAGCATTCAGGGAGGCTGTGAGTTTAGTACTAGATGTAGCAGAAAGAGTTGAAGCTGTTTTGCAACCCCAAGCATTAAACAGAATTCAACCAGCAACCCCACTTTGTAGCAGCCAGTTTGAACTGTTAAGTATGACCACATAATTTATTGTCCAACCTAGGAACTTCTGAGGCAGAAAGGGGACTATACAGATATGTCTGACAGCAGGTTAAAGCTGGAGAGGTCCCAGGACATAGGGTCACTTTACACAGTGGAATTCAAAATTGAGTGTGCAACAAGATCACCTAGAGTGCTTAATAAAGCACTATTTTCTGGGCTCCACCCCAAATTTTATAATCAGTAGGTCTGGGTCAAACATTGGCATGTCTAACAAATTCACTGGTGTTGATACAGTTTATCTGGACCTGAACAGGCCTGGCACTCCTGGGCTGATGATGTAATTTTTACTTGAAAGAAACTCTCCTATTGTCCAGTTCTCCTTTGCTAGACAGCGGTCAGCAAGTGAGCTAGATGGCAGAATAAGCCTGTGTTGACTCCAACCATGTCTCTCTTGACTGGTCTGTTCTGGTTTCCAGAGACTTATGATGCAAGGCCCAGGCAGCTCACCTGGTACTAACCCAACTCTCAAGGAAATGCTGACACCAAATGGAGTAAATGCCACTCTTGCTTCTTACCACCGAGACTTAGGCTTCGGGCAGCCTCAACACCTATATTCACTTTAGAGGCATTTTACAGAGTGATCACTATTTGGGGCAACAGTATTCCTTTATTCAGTGGTTTACTTCAGAAGCAACTTAGATTTAATGGGAAATATCCTGACTCCCTCCTTTCCTCCCTCCCTCAAGAATATTTTAATGCTTACCTATGTGGGGGAAAAACACTGCTTTTACTTTTTAAGCATGTAGTCATTACTTTGCCCTCATTAATTGGCTTTAATTGGATGAGAAACTTGTAGATAGTTTTATTAGTAAGGCAAATGTGAATGTGGAATTCACCTGTAGATCAGTGGTTCTCAAAGTGTGGACCCCCAGACCACTTAGGAATTGTTAGAAATGCAAACTCTTAAGGCCCAACCCCTACTTACCTAGTCAGAAACTGTGGGGAGTCCACCACAGAAATGTGTGTCTAAAAAGCCATCCAGGTGATTCTGATATGCAACATAGTCTGAGAAGCACTGTTGTCAGCGTTTTTAAGTTACAACTTACCTGTTTTGGTGTACAAAGGTATTGAACTGTCTGAATTGTGTTTGCCAATGGTCTCATGTATAATCTAATATAATAAAAGAGTAATATGCAAATTGACCATCACCTGAGACACATAAGCCACGCCCACTGGCCAAGCCACGCCTCCCAGCCAATCAGAGCGGCTGTATGCAAATTAGCCCAGCCAAGATGGAGGCTGGCAACCATGGAGCTAGAGCAAACCAGAGGCTTCTGTTGCAACTGCCTGCCTAGGCTGGCTGAGCCCCTGCTCACAGCCACGCCCACCAGCCAGTCAGAGCAGCTATATGCAAATTAACCCAGCCAAGATGGAGGCCAGCAGCCACAGAGCTAGAGCAAACCAGATGATTCTGTTGCAACTGCCTGCCTAGGCTGGCTGAGCCTCTGCTCACGGCCAGGCCCACCAGCCAATCAGAGCAGCTGTATGCAAATTAACCCAGCCAAGATGGAGGCTGGCAGGGCGGCTCTGCACTGGGAGCCTCCGCGGCCGGCATAGCTGTGCCAGGTGTGTCAGCTCAGTGGGAGGGGGGGTCTGGCCTGGGGCCTCCTCGGAGCATCAGGAGCGCCCGTCCCAGGTCCACTGCCTGGCTCCGCCCCCCGGGGGCCTCCACCAGGTGTGTGGGAGAGAGCGGGTCCTCCACAGGGCTTGCAGGAGCAGCCATCCTGGGTCAACTGCCTGGCTCAGCCCCCTAGGGGCCTCTGCGGGGCATCCAAGAGTGCCTGTCCTGGGTCTGCTGCCTGGCTCCACTCCAGGGGCCTCCACAGGGTGTGCGGGAGCGTCTGCTGCACAGTGTGGAGAATCCGAAGCCAGTGTGCTGCCCGGCTCCACCCCGGGTGTGTTTGCTCAGCAGCAGGGCCCCACCAAGGGATCCTGCACCAGTGTCTGCCCCTGGCTCGCCACCCAGCTCTGCGCCTGGTGTGTCCCCTCAGCGGTGGGGGCCCACCAGGCGTGTGTGATCGTGGGCCCTTTGGTGGGAAACGTCCAGGCCTGCACTCACCAGCCCTCCCACTCCCCAGTGCACAAACCCTGAAGTGGATGTGGGCAGCCTGAAAATGACCCTCAGCCCCTCACCCAGGCTGGCCAGGCATGCCAGTAGGTGGACATCTCCCCCGAGGTGTCCCAGACTGCAAGAGGGCACAGGCTGGGCTGAGGGACCCTCACCCCCCGAGTGCACAAATTTTTGTGCACCGGGCCCCTAGTTATATATATCTGCCTTGATTCAATGAATTTTTATAATAATAATGAGAGCAATAATGATGTCCACCCACATTTACTGAATGCTTCCTACATTTCTCTGTTAAAGGTGACAGTATTTCTCATTTAATCATACAGTAGTTGTGTACTAATCATCACTGTCCTACAGGTAAGGGAATGGGGCTCAGGAAGCTGGGAGGACTGGTCTCTGTGAGGTTACTTAGCACTTGCTGCCTGGTGTACTCATTAGCTGTTTAAATGTGTCCATTCCCCTACCCCCCACCGTGCCTCTCAATTCTTGGTCTGTGGAGGAGGGAGTGGATGTGTCAGTGCTCAGGCTGGGCTGTCTGGAACTGGGCTGTAGGAGCTGGTAGCCTTGATGGAGTACAGTTGCCTTCCCTGTACTCAGGGGGCTCAGGGTGAGTCAGCTGAGTGGGCTTGGCCCAGGCAGTAACATCCTCTGCCTGCTGTGAACTGGGCACTGTCACATCTTTTTCCCTACACCCAGCCCACTTCCTCTTGTGGGTCTTCATGCTTTGAGTATCTTGGTGTCCTCTAATTTCTTCCCCACTAAGCTACAGTAGACACAATAATGTATAGCTTACTTGTATATGACCAGTGTGTGATTATGTATGTGTCTGCATACTTTGGGTGTATTTATAGATTTTATTAAGTATAACATTTATTTGTATGTTTACAAATCATAAAATCTGTTATTTTGATATTTTATCGTGATTACATTATGTTTTCTTATTTTTTAGCTTATCAAATCTGTTTTCTTTTAGTACTAAATTTTTTTTCAAGTTTGTACTATGTTTTAAAATTCTTTTTCAATTACAGTTTATCTACAATATTATATCATTTCAGGTGTAAATCCTGAAATGATTAGACACTTAAATAATTTACAAAGTGATCACCCCTATAAGTCTACTAGTAATATCCATCTGACACCATTTGTAATTATGCAAACTGCAGTGCATTTAATTTTTTTTTTTTTTACCAATGTGATCTTTGATTTATTTTCTCTGTAGGATTAATTGTCTTTAAAAAATATTTCTGGCCCTAGCTGGTTTGGCTCAGTGGATAGAGTGTCGGCCTGCAGACTGAAAGGTCCCAGGTTCCATTTTGATCAAGGGCACATGTCTAGGTTGCTGGCTTGAAGCCCAGTAGGGGGCATGCAAGTGGCAGCTGATCAATAATTCTCATCATTGATGTTTCCATCTCTCTCTTTCCCTCTCCCTTCCTCTCTGAGATAAATAAAAATATATTTCTGGACTAAATGGATTGCATGAGATTGGTTGAATATGCTAACAGTGTGGATATGTCCCATTTCCCCTGTGTATAATTTAAATTTATAATGTTTAAAGTATTTTAATAATGGAGTTGACTAGTCATAGACCACAATAAGTAGCATGAATTCAAATGTTTGTTATGCATAGGATAGATGTTTTTGTAGCTTATCATTCCTTTAAAAGGAAAATAAATGTCTTATTAGAGAATTAAAGGTTTGATTTATCCCAATAACAACAAAGATAAAAAGCTTTTTACCTGTATGTGTAGAAATAGCTACTAACTGTGTATCTTTGCACACATGCAATTGCAAACAAAAATGGATTCATGAATATTATTATAATAATTAACTATCGCTTTTAGAGGCAATTTTGACATGCACTTAAAACTATTTGAAATGTTTGTACTGGGTGAGCATGTTCTTTGCTATCTCCTCAACACATATTTTTCTGGAAATAATAAATAATTATTGCTGATAAAATTTCCTATTTGGATCCCAGAATCAACATAAGCAACTGTATTACAATAAGCACCAATTACAGTTCTCAAACAAAAAGCAAGAAAATGGGGACAGTCCAGTGTTACTTGGCATTGTTGCTGCCAAATCCTGATATCTCCTATTCTGTTCTCATGCAACATGCACACACACTCAGGCAATCCACGGAAGAGCTCCCTACCCCCCCCCCCATACCCCCACACTCCACACACACACACACTCAGGTTCTCCATAGAGACGCTGTTTCCTTACCTGCCTCTAGAGCTTCCTCTGCAAGTGGGCAGCTCTCATTTCAGAATGTTTCACTGTTGGCTCCCAATTAAGACTGTTCCACACAAAGTTCTTGTTTGTCTTCAAGAACAGATAAAAACCAGGAACTTGTCAGAAACCACGAGATAATGGGTTGAGTGTCACCGCTGAGTTGGCCAACTATAGCTTACTCTTGGCTGGACATGGAAACGAGAAGGAAAAGAGATGTTGTGGTGTCAGGCAGCCTCTGTGCTAGTTTCTCCCCTCAGTGATCCAATTCCTTCCTTAAATTTTCTACTACTTTTTGCCCCTCTTTGCATCATCTGGCAAATAAACTACCAGGAAACCATTTAAATATGTTTTCTTTTTAAAATTTGCCTTGCCAAATTCATGCGGTAGGAGATGGAGCACTGATGGGGATAACTGAGGGAGCTGAGTTGTGGTTCTCTCAGAAACACCCTCCTGGAGGAAGCCATTAACAGTCATACAACCCAGCATGACCACAGATGGGTGGTAATCGGGGTGACCTGGAAATGTAAAATTAGTGTTTGGGTAAAGAAACATTTTGACACCAGTGACCACATCTGTTAGATAAAAGGTGCTGCTGTTGTTTTTCTTCCACATTAATTTGAGCATTTCTGACAAATAGATCATGAGTAGGACTTCAGATAGACTCATCATGTGTTAATCTTGCTAAATTTGTACTGCTAGTGTTATTGTTTTGAAGTGAGAACCAGGACACCTTCACAATATTATTAGTTCAAGTCCTGTGATAGAACTGTGACGCCCTGCAGAGGCACCGTGTCTTTTCCATGGAATAATTGAATTTTGGCTTAAAAGGCCAAATCAGAATGTGTGACTCAGAGCCAAATAAGAACCAGATAAGAAAGAAAGCAAACTGCTCTGAGAAGCTCTTCATGAGGTTCCTGTACTTCAGGTGTGTTCTCTCAGATTGTTCCTTTGCCAAATTCTGGGCTAACAGTGAACTTGTATAGTTCCCATTGAATTTAAAAACATAATACACACAATGATAATTATAATAATCAGTAGTATTTATTGTCTGCTTACGAGATTGCCGCTGTTGTTCTAGATCCTTGTGTATACCTTCTGTGGTAGGCAGTGTTCCAGACCCTGGAGGTGTAGGTGCGACTAAATCCGATTCAGTCTCTTCCCTTAGGAAGTGCATTTTCTTAAGTTGTGTCTCATATACAAACTTAATAGTCACTGTTGATCCATTGAACAGACTCAGCAGAGGCCCCGAGGGACCCATAACTGATTTAGGGAGGTTCCCCACTTGGCTTTGCTGGAGAGCCTGTATGGTCCACACTGCTGCTTTGACTAACTGGTTAGGAACACTGGTGTGCACACTAAGGCATGCTGGTTTCGGCTGCAGTGAGATCTGGCAGGTAAGCAGACAGATGGAAGAACAAGCATCAGGGCCTGGTTATTGCCAGGACACACTGCAGAGTCCTTCAGATGTAAACATTGCTGATTAAATGGAGGGTTTGGCTGTACCAGTTGTCGCTCTCAAGGCTTGCATGATTTAGAGTAGGAGACACTATTTATTCTGATGATCTTGGAAACACCCATTAGTCATCCCCACGCTCGCCTGTGCTTCTTGCCTTCTCCATGGGGCACTCCCTGCCTGCTACTGAGTATGGGGTGGGAGTTACCATTTCCTCACTGGAGTGTTGTTTTCCTCTTGGGACTAGGAGTTGCAAAATCCAGGCCAAAGGGATGGTTTTAAAGGTGGTCACCTGATGGCAGGTGGTACAGACAGGTGAAGTAGGCCCTGGGTAAGGCCTTCAGGGGATGAGGAATTGTGGAGAAATAGAGAGCACGTGGCCCCCTCAGAGATCGGAGATCGGTTGCCCCTCAGTGAGAGCTTGTCAGCATCCAGTGTTTCCTCCTCTGTGGCCCACCCACATCCGAGTGTAATCAGAACCTGCATGCTGCATGGTTTTGGTTGTTGTAAATACTCTATATGTTTTAACTCCAAGTTTGCACAACAACTGCATGGCTGGGTGGGTCTCACTACTATCGCCTCTCCCACATTTTTATTACTAGTTGAGGAAACTGAGGTGCAGAGATGTGAGGTTAGGCCCTCCAGGCCCTGGAGCTGGGACTCAGACCTTGGCGGAACAGCTCCTGGGGCAGTGCTCTGATTTTGCATGTTGGTCTCTAAATCAGCGGCTTTTCAAATTCATGAACTCCCAATGGTTTGTAAACCAAAACAAAACCTGACCTAGCCCTGCATCTTGCCCCAGGGCCTCTGGATGGTCCCCTTGCCTTGTGCTCCCCTGAGGACTCTGGAGCAGTTCTCTGACTCTTTTAGGTCATAGTTTATGTGCCTGTCTGGCTATCAGCATCACCTGGGAAGCTTTAAAAATGCACATACAAACACCCTACTTCAAATGAACTGACCAATCCTTGTGTTTTTGGCTCAGGAATCTATGTTTTCAAAAGTATCTCGATAATTCAGAAGTGCGGCCAGGTGTGAACACCCTGACTTCCTGTTTTGGAACCTTTGATCTTATAACAAACATGTGGAGGAACTTTTACCATCTACACAAATGTCCTGCTATCCAACCTGTTTTGTTCAGCTCGCTGCTACTGCCTTAGCTTCAGATAGCCATGAGCCCTGTGCTGTAAGACAGAAACTCTGATGATTAGAGTATTAGCAAGGTAGTATGAATGAGAACAGAGGTTCATAAACCTAGAGAGAATAAGGCTAGAGCAGCTACAGATTAGCTGAGACCCAAGGAGGAAGGAAGAATATCAAAGAGGCTGTGCAACAAAAACAATGATGCCTGGTTTCCTCCGAGACATTTAGATTTACATTTCTGACTATCTATTATGGTTTTTGTCCCCACTTGATGTCAGTGAATGATATAAATCAGTTTTCACAATGTCTGCTGTTAATTCCTCTTAGCAGGAAAGTCTCAGGGGGCGGAATCTTCCTTTTTTATGTACCTCACTCTGTCACCTGGATTTTTAGAACTGGTCCCTGCTGACCCACTCTGTGGGACATGGGTAGACTTTTTTGTGAATGACTCACATATTTCAGTGCAGGATTTAAAATCTGCCTGCCACCTTTCATACTTCCTCAGGGTTTATGCTGGACATATTGTGGATATGCTAAAATATGAAATTAACTTGTACACATTTTTCTCTATTTGAATTGGAAATAAGTATCTTATTAATATTTGCAAACATATTTTCCACTGTTTATTGGTATTTTCATGTATTTTTAAAAGTAGATGCTTCCTTTAACAACACAACTCAGCTTTATTGAACAATAAATAATAAAGTAATGGCAGTAATTATGAAGTAACAAAAGGAAAGAACTGAAATAATCAGTGTTTTCTTTTTTTCTGTGATGTTTTGATTTATGCTAAGTAGTTCTTTGTTTCCTCAACTGCATCCTGTATTGTTTTGTGGAACCCTTGGACTAAAGCACTGTGGCATGTCATTACTATTCATCTTCCTGAAAACCGTCTACTACCCCTGATGTGACTGCCACCCAGTCCATTACACATGCTCACAGACACGCATTTTCTTTCTCCATAACTGCTTGTAGGCCAGACGCCGCCTTGTCAGGAATAAAGCTGGTTATATATAAACATCCCTTGTGTATTTGGACTACAAATAGAGTGAGTTTAGCACACGTAATCCCCAAGTATGTCTGCTGTTGTTTCCATCCAGCCTGTCATCAGCTGCCCTTATAGCGGCTCTCTTCCTTGTGCTCTGTGAATGCTTCATTTGTTACTTACCCCCAGTCATTTTTAAGTGAGATCCAAACCAACTGTACTGTCAATGCCTCGCTACAGATTTCCCCCTTTGTTTTATTGGACAGTAAGACACACAAGCACACTTTGCTTTGCCCCCACCTGCTGTCTCAGACTTATCCATGTTAGCTCTGTACCTTGTTAGTTTTTCATGACTTTGCAGTTATTTAATCAACCCCTATTGATGGGCATTTTGATAGGTTTGAACATTTTCTTTTTCTTAAATTGAATTTATTGGGGTGACAATTATATATAGGTTTCAGGTGTACAATTCTATAATACATCATCTGTATATTGTATTTCAAAGAGTTTATTTTAACCATAGGATCTATTTACTGGGTCATGCCATGAAAAAAAAAAAAAGAACGTTTTAAAAAAGGTTTTGCCGGTAAGTTATGTGTGTGTGTGTGCGTAGCTGCAGGCAGGATTCCACTGGACATTGGGGAAACATATTAGAATAAAAAACAAACAAACAGAGGATTTTAGTACAAGGCCCAATATAAACATTATATGAAAGTACCGAGATATTTAAAGGAAGTGAGTTGGCCAGTTGCCCTCTAACAGGGTCTGTGAAGGTGCTGGTACCGGAAGTGGTTCTCACTATGTGGCTCCTTTATTTCTAGAATGGGTTGAAAGTCAATCTGGGATTAAAAGAATGGTGTAAGCAAAGACATGATGGGAGGAAAGTCAGCAGAGATGGGCGGTTGGTTGAATGTGGAGATCCCAGTTACCATGAGGGAGAGCTTCTAATTCAGCATGCTGGTTTTAGCTTGTCTAATATAATAAAAGAGAAACATGCAAATTTGACCGTTACCACCAACCAATCAGAGAGGCTGTATGCAAATTAACCCAGCCAAGATGGAGGCCAACAGCCATGGAGCTAGAGCAAACCAGAGGATTCTGTTGCAACTGCCTGCCTAGGCTGGCTGAGCCTCTGCTCACGGCCACGCCCACCAGCCAATTGGAGCGGCTGTATGCAAATTAACCCAGCCAAGATGGAGGCTGGCAGGGCGGCTCTGCACTAGGAGCCTCCACGGCCTGCCGGCATAGCTGTGCCAGGTGTGTCCGCTCAGTGGGAGGGGGGATCTAACCTGGGGCCTCCTCGGGGCGTCCAGGAGCAGCTGTCCTAGGTCTGCTGCCTGGCTCCATCCCCTGCGGGCCTCTACCAGGCATGTGGGAGAGTGGATCCTCCATGGGGCTTGCAGGAGCAGCCATCCTGGGTCCACTGCCTGGCTCCGCCTCCCAGGAGCCTCCTCGGGGCATCCAGGAGCAGCTGTCCTGGGTCTGCAGCCTGGTTCTGCCCTGGGGGCCTCCTCAGGGGCGTGCGGGAGCACCAGTCCAGGGTCCGCTACCTTCATCCGCCCCCCAGGGGCCTCCACAGGGCGTGCGGGAGCATCTGCTGCATAGTGCGGAGAATCCGAAGCCAGTTCACTGCCCGGCTCCACCCCAGGTGTGTTTGCTCAGCAGCAGGGCCCCACCGAGGGATCATGCACCAGCGTCCGCC
>PVJC01041628.1:0-15268 GCA_004026665.1 Murina feae
TCCCCATTGAAGTTCCCGGCACCTTTCTTGAAAGTCCATAACCATGGGCCGTTCCTGGCCTCCGTGTTGCATTGGTCTATGTGTCTGTCTTACACACACCAGCCCTGCACAGTGTCGGAGACCACAGCTTTGTAGACAGTCTTGAAAGCAGATGTGCTTGCCTCCAACGAGGTTTTCCTCTTCAGATGGCTTTGACTGTTCCAGATGTGTGGCCTTTCCCTGGCATCCATCAGCATCAGTCCGTCAGCTCCTAAGCAGCTGGCTGACACTGATTGGGGCTGCGCTGAGACTCCTGATCAATTCAGAGAGAATGGACTTCTGACTATGGGAGCTTCCTGGCGCACAAACATTCCATGTCATGGCATTTATTCTGTCGTGGCATTAAGTCTGCCTTCATGTCTGTCAGCATGTGTTACAGTTGTCACTGTGCAGGCGTTGCACCTCTTCCTTTGTCCCTGTGTATTTCATACTTTTTAAGTTAATTGTGACATATTGACTACATCCTAACACCTTGCAAAACTCACCTATTTCAGTGTCTTGTTTGCAGATTTCACAGGGTTTTCTATGTCACAGTCATGTCACTGCCGAGTAAAGACAGTTTCAGTTCTTGCTTTTTGCACATTAATCGTGCTGTCTGGCATCTCTCGCACAGCGGTGCACAGACGTGGAGAAGCAGACATGCTCGCCTTTTTCCTGGTTCAGGATTTCACTGTGAAGTATGATGCCTTCTCCTCCTTGGGGGCCGAGCTTCTTGTTTTTAAATCACTAATGGCTGTTGGGGTTTGTCAGATGCGTTTCCTGGTCTGTGGGGGTGGCCGCGTGCTTTTCCTCCTGTACTCAGCCCATGTGGTCGGCTGCATCGACGGGCTTCCGCAGGGTGCCCACCTCGCATTGCTGAGTTCAGCTTCCCCATGATCACATCTGCGCTCCTCAGGGACGCGGCCATAGGTTTTCTGCTCTCGTAACCCCTGGTCTGGTGTCGGTATGGGGTCTATACTGGCCACACAGCGCTGCGGGAGGGGGCGGCGCCTCCTGTTTTCTGAGAAAGCCTGCCTCGGGCGGGCGTTCTTCCTCCGCGAAATGCTTGTAGAATTCCGGAGTGAGGGCGGTGGAACCTATTTTTGTGGAAGGTTTGAACACACATTCGGTTTCCTTAATAGATATGCAGGCTTCAGGGTTTCCAATGTTCTCATGGGACTTGCGGTGATTTGTGTCTTTACGGAATGGAATTTGTCCATTTCATGGAAGTGGTTGAGTTGGTTGGCGTAATGTGGTTATTTTCCTGGTAACGTTTGTGTGGATGCCTCCCTTTCACGGCAGTATTTTGGTTTTCTCTCTTTGTCTTGTCCATGATGACAAGGAGAGGACTGGTCCGGCTCTCTGGGCTAGCCTGTCTCTTCCTGTCCTTCTGTCTGGTTGCGCCTCCCACACCTCGCCTGTCCCCGGCTGAGTTCACATGTACTGAGGTCTTCCTTTCGTCACAGGGAAACATCCCTCTTTATCGCAGGTACTACTCCTCGCCTTAAACTCCATTTGATATTAATTCGGCCACTTTCTTTCAGTTCGTATTTGCGGGGTAGATTTATTTTCACATCTGCATCTTTAAATGGAGGTAGTTTTCATAAATAGCATACAGTTGAGTCTTGCTTTTTAAAGTCCGGTCTGAAAATGCCCGCTTTTTAATTGGACGGTTAATCCATGTCCTTGAATGTCCATATTGATGCGGTCGAGTCCACAATCTTGCTATTCTTTTTATTTCCCATCTGTCGTTTGCTTGTTTGCTTTTGGTCATTTTATTGATTGGTTTGGGAGAGAGGAGAGACAGGGATATTGGTTATTTCACTTATCGATGCGTTCATTGGGTTGATTCTTGTTTGTGCCCTGAAGGGGGATGGAACCTGCAACCTTGCCATATCGGGATGATGCTCTAACCAACTGAGATACCTGGCCCAGGCGCCATCTGTTAATTGCTTATCATCCATCTCCCCATGTTTGACGGCGAGGGCTTGAGGGGTGGTCTTGCTCACTGTCCGCCTAGCACTGCAGGTCTGTGCTGTACACTGGACTCACCCCGCCGCTGGGACAGGGAGTCCGGCTGCAGCGCTCCTGCTCCTCCCTGTACAGGACGGCTTTGCAGCCCCGGGGCTGCCCTTTCCTGTTCTCCAGGTGAGCTGCTGCCTCCTGATCTGCTCCAGCCTGTTTTCTGACAGCACCTGCCAGGGCCCTGCAGATCCTGCGGGACAGCAGGTGAGGGCGGCGGGGGAGGGTGCGGGGAGAGTGTCCTCAAGCCTGCCTAGTGGAAGTCTCTTTACTGCCGTGTCCCCGTGTCCGAAAGATGCCTCCCTTCAACTGGCCAGTGGAGGCTGAGCTGTGGCCCCCCCGGGGCCTCAGCAGCAAGTCCTGGATTTTGAGGAATCTGTGATGGGGAGACCACCTTCTGCAGCCACATGGGCAGGGGTGCTGTTCTGTCTCAGCTCCTCTGTCACCTCTGAGCCCCCTTGTCCTTCGGCTGTGATGGGGAAGGTGTGTGTGGGGGGTGGGCAGGGCCTGGCAGACACAAGGAGCAGTCTGGGAGTGGGCTCGTGGGGAGAGTGGGAGCCGTGGGGGCCGTGGGGAGGGGAGGTGGGCGGCAACAGCTGGTGGTGTCACCCCGCAGCAGAGCCAGACAGCCCCCTCGGCCTCATCCGTTCACTCCCTCACGCAGTGCCTCCACGAGAGCCCCACGCTCCCCCTCTGCCCTCCAGTGGCCTCCGCTCTGCCGCAGGCACTGGCCCACCCGCCTCCTGGGAACAACTGCCTCTTCCATTCCCGCCTGCCCTGCCTCCGGTCTGTGAACGCTGCGCCCTTGCCTGCCTCCTCTGCACCCACAGAGCACAGCGGCCCTTCTGGAGGCCATGCCCTTCCCCACAGCCCGGAGCCGGCCCATCAGGACCCCCGCCGACCCGCCCAGCAGAGCCCGTGTCCCGGGTGAATTCGTGTCCAGGCTGCTGCCTGCAGCTGGTCACAGAGGGAGAGCCCATCCCCTCCCCCCCAACCCCCAGACGTCAGTGCCTGCTCGGTCTCTGCTGTGGCGTGCTGGTGACAGTCTGCTTTCTGGCAGCACCTGCCTGCGTCTGCTCTGTCCCTTGGAGTTTCCCCTCTGGCTTACCTTTGCCCCTGCGGCCGCTGGTCTGCGGGTCACTCCTCCTGGGTGAGGGGAAGGGCTTCCCGGGGCTGCCTCCAAGGCCGCAGTCAATGAGCACCGAGCCCTCGGCTGGGAGGACCAGGTGCCGCCTATTCCCGAGCCCTGGTCCCACCCCGCCCCACCCCGCGGCGCCCACCTGTGTTGCCCACGTCTCACCCTTCCTCCCTGGTGGGGTGTCCGTGTTGACAGTGGTCCCTTGTTGGGGAGCAGAGGACGTGGGGTCCCTGGACCCAGCAAACGCAGCGCAGGGCCGGCCTTTTCCGACCTCAGCCCCGAGAGGAGGCACTCACCCTCCTCCACTGGGGGGCGGGACCAGTGGGTGGTCACTTTGCCCATCCTGGGCCTTGTCCCAGGAGCACCGCTCCTTCCCTGCCCTCTGGTGACAAACAGGACCCTGTGGGAGCACTCCACGGGCTCCGTGCCCAGAAGAGTGACGTTTGGTGGCAGGACATTGAACGGATGGCCCCTGGTCCCATCAGGGGAGCGGTGATCAGGATGCTCTGTGCTGCCTTTTCCTGACAGTCACTGGCTTTGCTTCCTTTAACGGGGACTTGACTGGCGAAGCCCGTGGCCCTCAGTTCAGCGAGCAGCACAGGCTGGCCGGCAGGTGCAGGCTGGGTAGCTGCCCCTCCCGGGAGGAAACCGCCAGGAAGCTGCTCAGAGAGGGGAGGACCCTGGGCTCTGTTTGGAAGCTGCGGTCCTGGTGCCTGGGGAAGGTGACACGGGAGCCTTTCTGTCCAGGCTGGTGGCCCAGCTCTGCCTGGGGACACGTGGCCAGGGAGGGGACGGCATGAGTCTGTCTTTTTCTGGAGTCCGTGGTGGGTGGTTCTGCAAAGCCCAGAGGGAGCAGCGACGTGGCGCCTCGAAGTGGTGCTCCGGGTATTTTGAGCGCAGCCCCAGCTCCCCCTGAGCCCGGCGGGCGCGGTGCTGCGTGGCTGGCGCCTCCCCGCAGCCCACGTTGGCGGCGCTGTGGGTGTGTGGACGGTGGCTGAGCCTCGGCTGGCCGGGCAGGGAAGGAGCGCGTGGGCCCAGGGGTGGGGGAGGGGGTGCGGGGAGGCGGGAACAACCTTCTCCTGGAAACACAGTTCCCCTTGGGCGGGGAGGGTGCTCCATCCTCCAGCGACTACTCAGAGCTCAGACCCCTTTCTGCCTCCCCGGGGCTGAAATACTCGCGTGGAAGGGGCCTTGACATCTCAGTGTCTCCCTCGAGGTCTGGGGGTGTCTCTGCTCTGAGCCCGTTCTGAAGGGCGTTCACGGGGCCGACAAAAGCCATCTCACCAGCTGCGAAGTGGAAACTTCCTAGAGCCGTATTCTCAAAGTGACATTTCCGTTTCCTGGACAGTGTTTCCAGGCCTTTCCAGGCTGAGCTCCAGGACCACATTCTGGGGGCTACGGGAGGGTATGCATATTTTCATTTTTATTTTAAATATACTTTTATTGATTTTTTTACAGAGAGGAAGGGAGAGGGATAGAGAGTTAGAAACATCGATGAGAGAGAAACATCGATCAGCTGCTTCCTGCACACCCCCACTGGGGATGTGCCCGCAACCAAGGCACATGCCCCTGACCAGAATCGAACCTGGGACCCTTGAATCTGCAGGCCGACGCTCTATCCACTGAGCCAAACCGGTCAGGGCAGGATGTACATATTTTCAAAGCCATTCATGCCCAGCCGGTGTGGCTCATTGGTTGAGCGTCAACCTATGAACCAAGAGGTCTGGTTCGATTCCCAGTCAGGGCACAGGCCCGCTCACCTGGGTTGCCTTGGAACTGTTTTGGTTTTGAATTATAGTTTGTGAACGTCACCGCATGTTGATCTAGATGAATTGTGTGTGTGTGTGTTGACTGTGGAGCTTCCCAGCAGCGGCACCATCGCCCTAAAGAGCAGTGCGCCTGACCGCCGACAGGGGGCGCCGACACTCCCGGCAGGCTCAGCCCCGCACCTGCCCAGGCCCCCAGCACGGCCTGGAACAAGCCTTGCCCTTTGCAGAGTCGCGCTGGCGTCTCCTTGTCACGGTGACTGACATCTGCACACGGGGAGGGAGGGAGGTGGCACAGTGTCACGTCTGATTTGCTGCCCCGTGTGACCCGCCCCTGCCTTTTCTGTGGGGTTGGCTTGCTAGCTGACTTGTATAGGTTTCTTGTCATTAAAGGAAGTGCACCCTCATTTGTTGTATTTATGGCAAATACCCTGCCCAGTTCGTAGCATTTTGATTTTTAAATTATTTTTTCTCTGTGGGACAGTCTTGTGCTTTTTATAGGGTAATGCCCACCCTCTGACAGAGTCCTTCCTTGGGGGCTTCTGGGGGTTGTTTCCTACTTGGAAAGGCCCCCTTGTTCCAGAATTACAAATAGATTCACCGTCACCCACTTTTTAAGAACTCGCATGGATTCGTTGTATGTGTGAGCGGCCGAGGAGTCCACAGGCCAGCGGCCACCCAGCTCTCTGTGACCCCTCTTGGCCGCCCAGCGAGGCCATGGGCTGGAAGCTGGACCGGTGCTTCAGGCTCCGAGGCCTCCGAAGAAGAAGAAACCTGCTCAGGTCGCAGGAGAGGTCAGACCCCTACGTCCCGAAGGCCCAGAGCCTGCGCGGTCCCAGGGAGCCCCAGCCGGCCTCCTCCCTGCACGGGGAAGGGCGGGGCCGGCCTGGAGTCTGTGATGCTGCTCTGCTCAAGCCTCTGGACGGAGGGTCAGCCCCGCTCCCTCCCCAGCGGCTTCGGGGAGAGTGGGCAGGCCTGGCCACCCTGTCCCATCATCCCGTGGCTTTGTATCCTGGCCACAGCGCTCCTCCTGGAAACCACAAGCCTGGGCTCCCACGGGAATGCAGGCCTCCTGACTTCTATTTTTAGAAACACAAGAGAGAACTGAAGTCTTAGGCTCCGCCTCCAGATGGGGCCTTTCCTCAATTCTATTCATTTTGGCTCTAAAGAAGACCCACCCGTTTTCCAGGAGGATAGGTCAGCCCTCCGAGCTGCAGGAAGGAGCCGCATCTCCGCTGTTACCTTGGAGACGGGCATGTTTGCTGTGCCTGTGGGGATGGGGCCCTGTCTGGGTCACCCAGGAAACCGAACCAGGAGTAGGAACACGGCGTGCTTTGTGTGTGGCATTCTCAGAGAGCACGCAGGGCCCCATCGAACCAGCCCAGAGTGGAGGTGCCCATCCCGCGCTGGGCGACACCCAGAGGGGCTGGGTGCAGGCCGGTGGGTGCCAACACAGGCCAACCTCAAGAGCCACAGCTGCACCTCATGGCTCTCCTTAAAACTCTGCCTTTTTAATCCTTCCCCAAACATTTTTCCTGCTGTCTTTGTGCTGTTTCCTAGCAGGACATCTGCCTCCCAGTCTTCTGTGAACTGGAAAAATCAGTGACCAGAACATCATTCATCCGAGAAACTGTTGAGACCTGAGCGAAGGTCTGAGCGAGGCCTCAGGAGCCGGCCGAGCTGCAGGGCGGTGTCCTGGCTCCGGCCTCTCCCAGGTCCCTCCCAGCCTGCTGCCCACCCAGAGAGGGGCGCTGCAGCCCCCGAGCATTCCAAACATGGGGCGTCCCTGCAAATGCTCTTTCCCTGCAGAAGGTAGAATAGCACTGGTTCCTTCCTCATACGGTGCCAGGGGAGGAGGGGAGACTGGTTGGGAGCTGGCGTGTCTCTCATGGAAGGGCTCGTTGTAGGGACCTTGGGGGGAAGGGACTGGACTGACCGAGCCCCAGAGGAGAGGCTACAGGGAGTAGGTGACCCAGAGCCCAGCCATCCAGGGGGAGGGGGCGGAGCTCACAACTTCGGGGTGCTGGCCACCGGCCTCACGGTGGGTCGTTGGGTGACGCCATGATGTCTGACTGTTGAAGGAAGTGTGTCTGAGGAATGGGAGGTGGAAACAGGAGGGATGTGAGCATCTGCTGGGATTTCAAAGGGAAATCGCGGTGTTTGGATCCCCATCCGCAGTCCCATCCTTATCATTTGTTTGCAGCACCAAGTCCAGACTCTGCGGAGCCAGGACAGGAGCGAATCCCCCGTGCCTCTGGCCGCTTTCACACCAGCCAAGTTCACCTTCTTCCCGCTGGGCACCCCATGGAGGCCGGCATCGCCCAGCGGGCCTGTGGGTGTGGACCTGCCCTGATGCCTGTCAGGCTGTTTAGTGACAATAGTTCTTAGAGGGGGTGGCGGTGGGAGGGTGGGGAGGCTGTGAGGTGTCCAGCTGGGCCCTGTTATGTTAGGGGCTGGGCTCTCTGGGTTTGGCGGTCGTGGGCTGATTTCTTAGGGTCCCCGTCATGGCCGTCACCTCTGATTTCCTTCTTCTGAGGTGCAGCTGCCCCCTCTGCAAAGCTAGTGTCCTCAGAGCCTCAGTGCTGGCCAGCACTTCTGGGAGGGAGTGGCGGCCTGGGGCAGGTCCCGGCCTGCGGTGGCCCTGAGGGGACTGGGATGTCTCAGGGCCCTCACTGCCCCAGTTTGCTTTTTCCCAAGTTTATGTGGCCGACAGGACAGTGCCTGAGCAATGAGGACTGGGCGAGGCTCCGTCCAGCTGCGGGCAGGGACAGGCCAGGCGCCAGGCGCCATCAGGTGCCCAAGCCTTGGGCAAAGGTCAGCAGAGGTGCGGCCTCCACAGCCTGGGAAGGCTTTGCCAGCCTGCACTTCCTGCAAGGCCAGCAGCTGGGCGCATGTATTAATCTTTAAATATCGACTTTCCATTTAAAAATATATACAGATCTTTTGAAAGAAAAGGTCTGAAATAAAACCACACGCTTGCTGTGAGGTAGCATTCAAAATAGTGAGTTCTCCTAACCACCCCACCTGGCTTCTGTTTACCCAAATGCAGGACAGGACCTGGGCAGCCGCCATGACACAGACTGCATGTGCTGTCAGCTGGTCCCCAGGCAGGCAGAGCTCCCCCCCACCCCCTCCCCCGCCCCCGCCACGGGTTGTCCATCTACCTGGGGTGCTGGGACCACAGAGTTGTCTGTGGGAGTCCCAGCCTGGCAGCATCTGAGAACCCAGGGGTGGGCGGGCTCCATGCAGCTGGGCAAGCTCTTCTGGGGGGAGGGGGGAAGAGCCAGGTTGCAGGGTCTCAGCCCACCGTGCCTCCCACCTCTGCTGTCCTCTGGCCACTGGGAGAGGTCTGTCCTGTCCTGCTGATGACCCCTCGGGCTTGGAGACAGATGCCACTCTCTGCGTGGAGCCTGGATTCCAGCCTGAACATGCTCTTCATCTTGCAAACATTCGGACTCATTCCACGTTCTCAGCATCGCATAGTCTCAGCACTAAGTGAGGCCCAGCGTCCAGTCAGGAATCTGCTGGGTGGGGGAAGACCTGTCAGCAGTCAGCGGGAGCTGGGGAGCTCAGGGGTGGGGCAGTGGAGTTTTTGATCTGCCCTCTACTCTTCATTTGCTCCTCACTGGCTCACAAGCCTGCACTGGGTGTGGGGAGGGGGAGAGAGCTTGGGCTGCAGGGGCACTTTGCTGCCCCCCCCCCAGACATCACTGCAGTCACCCCAGCATGGATCTGCCAGGGACTCTCTCAGAGCCTGACCCCCAGAGCACCTTTCAGGACAAGCAGTGACTCTCCTGATGGAGGCGGTGCTGTGGGGGAGGCCACGGGTGGGCACAGGAAGTGTCCCATTGATTTGTCTGGAAGGCGGAGCAGACAGTAACTGATCTCGGTGAGCTTCCGTGGATACATAAGACGTCAGTGATGGTGAACGCTCGGGTGTATGAGCCAGCAGCCCCACCTCTGCATGGCGAGACGAGGGGCGCTCCCAGGTAGAGGGGCGTTCCCAGGTAGAGGGGCGCAGTGACAGCTGGGGTCTGGTGCTCTTGATTGGTGAGCTGACACCTGGGAGAGACACTGCACTCTTCTTAGCTCAGGAACTGCCTTCATGCCTTTGGGGATAAGTCAATCAGTCAGCCGGAGCCCAGCAGCAGCATATGCATGGAGGAGGTGCTGCTTAGCAGGGCAGTGGGGGTGATAAATGGTTGTGAGGCCCCATGCTTGCAGCCTCCACACATTTTCCCCAAACACCTTCCCTGCCCCCGCAGCAGCTTGCAGGACTGGCTGAGTGCCCCGCCCCCCCACATACACACACACACACGCACACGCAGGTCTGGCTCAGTCAGCAGCATCCAAAGGCCACATTTCTTCCCACAGCTCAGAAATTGCCGGGATCCAGGTAAGTGTAAAGGCTCCAGGTGGGATGCGTCTGCCAGACCTGTGGCTGGGCAGTCAGTGCACCCACTGAGACCGTGTGCAGTCCCTCCGTGCCCCAGCACTGCGCATGCACAATGCATACAGATAAAGGTACACATGCACACAGGCAGAGAGCTGCACCCACAGGCACAGGCAATCACATGCACACACAGAGACCTGTGTCCACAGGCACACACATGCACACATGGAGATCTGCACTCATAGGCACCCACATAGGCAGATAGCTGCACACAGGCACACACAGACACGGGCAGGTAGCTGCACTTACATGTACACACAAGCACACACAGGCAGATAGCTGCACACAGGCACGCACAGGCACAGGCAGGTAGCTGCACCTACATGTACACACAGGCACACACAGATACAGGCACACACAGGCAGATAGCTGCACACAGGCACACATCAACAGGTAGCTGCACCCACAGGCACACATGCACACAGAAAGCTGCACACACAGACACAGGCACACACAAGTGTGGTCTGAGTCCCTCCCTCCTTAATAAGAGTGGGCTCCAGAATAAGAGTGGATTCTGCGCCGTGTGAATTCTCCCATCCTGGTCAGGTTGTGAGGAACCTGAAAGGAGACCAGGGCTTGCCCTCGGCACCCTGCTTCTAAAAGGGGTGCATGGCCCCCTTGTTTGGCTGATTTGCTCTGCACAAACTGAGCCCACGGTGCATTCATATTGACCAGAGAAGCCACGTGGGGAGAAGGGGCCAGGAAGGCCCGAACATGTGACATTCTGTGGGCACCTCTGCTGGGACGGGTGGCAGAGGTCAGCGAGTCTGCATTCCCCGGGCTGGTCCCCAGGCTAAGCATGGGCCACACAGGGTGGCTCAGGTCACTGTTGGCGGAGCAGTCTCCGAATTAGCCCACTCCCACGTGTGCTCCACCGCTGGCCGGCCTCCTGTGCCTGCTCCGGGCAGCAGGAATGGGAGGGCCTTGGCACTGCTGCCCTCACCTCACTGGCCTCGCTGCCCATCGTTGCACAGTGGTGAGTGGCAGAGACTCAGCTGTGGCTCCTCTCGCCTGTCCCCACAGCACCCCACCCCTGGGGCTAGGGTGCTCTGCTCCCACCTGCAGCCCAGCTCTTGGGGAGCTGCCAGTTCTCCGGAGCCCACTCCCTCTCTCGCTTCCTGGCATTCCATACCCTCGGTGAGTCTCGCCCTGATGGATCCACAGCTGGGCTCCCCACATCGACCATGAGAGCCCGGGAGGCACATGCACCCCAAATGGGGGGCTCACATGAGCAGGGCTCCAGGCAGTGCTAAGGAGGGAGGAACTCAGAGGCAGAGTGAGGTTGGGTCAGGGCGGTGGAGAGCAGCCTGGAGGGGGGAGGTGTGAGCAGGAGCGAGGTGGGTGGCACCCAGCAGTGGGGTCTTTGGAGGGAGGGCTGCCACGGACTTGGGGGTGAAGCCACGGGGCTGGGGCTTCCACCTGCCCACCTGCATGAAGATACAGAGACCTCCCAGGCACAGAGCCTGCCCGTCGTCCAAGGGTGTCTTCCCTGACCAGTCCCCTCGCTGCAACCCCACTTCAGGGTTTAGGGCTGAGTTCCTCCACAGGTCTGTTTCTCCCCCTCCTTCTCCCTGGCCCCCTGCCTGTCAAGGCGGCCCCCTCCACTCAGCTCCCAGTCCTCGCTGCTCTCCTCTTCATCTGTGCGTTGGGGGCTGGTTCCAGGGCTGAGGCAGGGGTGAAGTAGCTCTGTGGGCCTTGAGGTCTGTCCCTGTGGGAGGTGCTAGAGGGAGGCAGCCAGCGGGGGGCTTTGGACAGCAGGACCCCTCTGCCATCCTGCGCTGGGTGACACCCCGCCGGACCAGGAGGAACTGGGCCTCAGGCAGCTGGAGATGCTGTGCTGACCTGGGCTGTGCCTTCATCACTCATTTATGAACATTTCTGGTGCCGCCTGCGGCTGTCATTGTGAAACACCGGAACACCATTCCAGGCTATTGCAGACCAGACAGGATCCGGGATAAGCAATGGGAAGTTGCCACTGAACGTGCTTTATGGGCTGAAGCTTTACTGTAAGCAGACGTGGTTGGGGTGGTGTGGGGGGGGGTGTCTCCCTGAGTCCACGCAGTCCATGCATGAGGCAGGAGGCACCCACGCCTGCTGGCCCCAGTGCATTCCTGGCACCAGAAGACAGGATTGCTCTGGAACCCAAATCCCAGAGGCCTCAGCTCTGCCTCTCGCCTGGTACAGGTCTGGGTTGTGTCTATTTCTCAGAAATGACAGGTGCTGGCCTTGCTCCTGCCCTCAGGCCGGGCTGTGCTGGGAGGGGGCCTCTGTGGTGCTGAGGGCTGGCCTCAGGGCTGCCTGGGGGCCATGGTTGTGGACACAGGAGAGCAAGCAGGCACGGGTGGGGTGGTGAGTGCTCTGCGGGCACAGGGTTGCCAGGAGGGGAGTGGGTGCAGAAGTGTCCCAGATGGAGGGAACAGCAGGGTCCTGGCTGGGCTGCGATGCCAGCTGAGGACAGAGGCCCTCCCTGGCTCTTCCAGCTCAGGTTGCTGCTTGGACCGCCAAGAAGCTGTCCTTTACCTCATGAGGCTGAGCCAGGGCCCCAGGGCCCCGGGAGGACACGGGCACAGATGGCTGCCCATGCGGGAGCTGCCCACCCTGACTAGGGGGCAGGTACCTGGCTGGGTCCCCCAAGACCAGTGGGCAGCATATGTCATGCTCAGCCAGGTTCCCTTTGAGGCTGAGTCTAAGGTCAGAGGCCAGAGGCAACACCCTCTTCCCCACTTTGACATTTGACCTTCCTGCCCCAGGGGGGAGGAGGGGAGTCTCAAGATATCCTCAGGGGCAGCGGAAACCCTGGGTCAAGGTCCCTGTGAGGGGATTGAAGTTCAGGAGAACTCCATTCTCTCTTCTGCCCCCATGGGAGTCCTTTACTGAGACTCTGCTGGACTCTCAGCTCAGTTTTCTCACCTGTCAAGTGGGCGCGTTCACCCCTCACTGCATTGCTCTGAGAAGGAAAAGCGATAAGGACATGAGGACTCCTCCGAGGACAGATGGTAAGCAGGTCAGGGCCCTGGTGTGTCTTTGAGGTGACCATGTGGTGACCTCCCCTCTGCGGGCAGGTGTCCTGTGTGCCCAAGGAGGTGGAGTGGGCCCTGTGCTGCCTTTGAGGAGCCTGGGCAGGACCAACCACAAGCTCTGCAGAGGGCAGGCCAGGGCCAGGCGACAACGCTTCCAGAGTTTTCTGGGTCGTCAGCTGTGACGTGCCATGTGATTTACCCTTACAGCTTTCTCCCGGGGACAGAGGGCTGGCTATCCCGCAGATGCTCTGGGGCTGGGCCTCTCCTAGGTGACCGGGAGGCAGGCTGGGAGGGAGGCAGCCATGCCCAGGACTTGCTCAGCTTCCACAGGCTCCTGCGGACTGTCTGGGGCCCCCACTTCCCAGGCTGTGAAGGCATTAAGAGGGGGTCAGCAGCTGGTGGCCCTCCAGGTCTGTGGGGGAGCCCTCACTGTGTCACGGGTGACAGTGGTGGCGACTCACGAGGCCACAGCAGCTCTGTTTCCCCTCCCCGGGTCGTCTTCCCTCTTGCTTTCCTCGTTGGGGGCGACTTTTTGTCTGTTCCGAGGAAAGCCTGGCTCAGGAGGGGACCGCTCTCTGCCGCACGTCCCTGGGCCTCGAGCTGTCCCGAGCGCCGGGCGCTGAGCTTCAAGTGGGTGCAGGGCCGAGCCAGGCCCAGAGGAAGGGCAAGTCGTCGCTCTGTTTTTCGGGAAAAAGTGCTCAGACATTACCCGCATTTCCCCGGGTTCTGTGGTAACTGCAACCGCATCGTTGAGTTCCTGGCACGACCTTGACCCAGGGGGCCCGTCAGCACCCTGCTGGGACCCCTGCCTTCTCCCTCCAGCCACCTTTCCCCTGAGCCTGAGATCGCGGGACCCCTGACACAGCCCGTGTGGAGCCACGTGACAGGGCCAGGGCTCCGGTGCCGCGACAGGGCCGTCCACGGCACAGCCTGCAGGAACGGTCTGTGTTCGTCTCCCTGCGGCCGAGTCCGTGGGGGCCTTGACCCCACTCTGGAAAGAGCTCGCCAGCTTCCCCTGGGGGCCGGCTCTTGAGATGAGGTGACACACGCCAGAACACCGTTAGGTGTCCCCCTGAGGACTCTGTCTGGGCTCGGGACTGAGCGCTGAGACAAGTCGTGAGGAGGTGGCTCCAGGATCAGGGGGAGGGGGGGGCTCCACTCAGTGACCCAGAACCAGATGGTAGCCTTCAGAAGGTCGTGGCCTGGGTCTGGGGGCCGGCAGGGCGTCAGCCCTTGGGAAAGAGAATTAAAACTCGTTACTCGGCTGCATCCACACGACCTATTTTCATGGCGATGCTGCGCTTCCAGCTCTGCGGAATAAAGGCCCTCCTGGAAGAGTAAACGGCCCTGAATGGCCGTGTCTAAGTGCGTATCTGCCCCAGGAGGAGCTGTGATGCGCCGTGCAGCCGGGGATCCGTGGAGGTTGAGCGCCGGATGTGCCATCTCCCTGCAGGCAGGACACGTGGACACACAGACAGGCTTCCCGCTGTTCCGGCTCCTGGCAGAGACCCAGGAGTGTGCGTGTGGGGGGGAGACTGTTGGGTTGAATTACCGCTTCCTTTCACCTACCCTGCAATTTGGAGGTGCACCTCCAGCACCGCACAGCAGCAGGAGTCGCATGTAAGAATTCAGCAGCTGATCATGTCAGACGCAGCCCGGGGACTCCGTCTCACTCCCTCGTCTCTTTGCCCAAATGTCAGCTTCACAAATGACTCCCTGAGATGCTGTAAAAAGTAGCAACCCCCTCCCAGCCCCAGGCGCGAGAGCCATGTGCTGGCTTAGCGTCTGTGCCCACACGTGTGTGTCCCCTCCAGGAGTCCCCTCCCAGGGTCGGTGACAGGCCTCGCCTGTGCTTCCTGCAGCCTCCTGCCTTGGCCCACTCGCTCGCTGGGGCCCAGCCTCCCAAACAGACCAGTGGCCAGAGCCCTCTGTCAAACCGCCCAGGGGAAGGGCAGGAGGAGCGGCCCCTTCCCTGACAGGTGTGGGTGCTGGAGGACCTCAGGGTTGGGGGGGGCCTCTGGTGCCCCCTGCAGGACAGCAGGGTCCAGTGAGGCCTTGGGCCTGTCCGAGATGGTGGAGGGTGAGAGGGCGACAGTTCCCAGGACACCAGGGGTAGGGAGTGAAGGGTTTGCTTGTGGGGCTTGGGGCTTGGGGCTTGGACTCGAGGTTTCGCATCCAGGGGAAAGGTCACAGTCTGAGGGTGTGGGGGGCAGGGACCTGGGTGGGTGGGGAGAGACCCGCAGGGTGGAGACCTAGGGCACAGCCAGGCTGGCCTGGGCCCTGGGCGGAGCCGGCTTCCTGTCTGGGGGGCTGAGAGGTGCTGAAGGGGAGAAGCCTGTGCGGTTGAGGAACCCCGCTCCTGTGTCAGGAGGAGGTGTCTGGTTCTGAACAGAATCGGGAAACCTGAGAGCACGTGTCAACCCCTGTTCCCAGCACAGGGTGACCGCTCTGGGCGTCTTGCTGTAGCCATCAGAAAAGCCGTGATTTCCAAGGACCCCTTTCTCCGGGAGGGGCCCACTGCCCAGAAACTCGGCAGCAATGAGAACACTCCTGTGGTTTCTCAGGCCTGTGGACCGCCCCTCGGACAGGCTGTGTCCCCGTGATTAATCCTGGGGCGGGGCCAGGCTCCCCTCCAGCCCATCCAGCGACCCCTCAGGGCAAACACGCCCCCAGGAGACTCGGCAGGAGGGTTGGGCATCCTTCCTCCGAGGCTCTGGGCTGCCCTGAGAGTCCCGGGACCTCCTATTTGTGGGTCCTTTTTGGTTGGGAGCAGGCTTCATGGGGGGGCCACAGGGCACAGAGGTTCATGCCATTCTGTCTGTTGTGAGCCCGGGGGTGGGGCTCCACGGCC
>PVJC01041629.1:0-15273 GCA_004026665.1 Murina feae
CACACTGTTGTCTGTATCTTTGAGGCTGTTTTATATATATTACTGATTTAAGAGAGGAAAGGAAAGGGAGAGGTAGAAACATCAATGATGAAAGAGAATCATTGATTGGCTGCCTCCTGTACACCCCATATTAAGGACTGAAACTGCACCCTGGGCATGTGCCATGACTGAGAATTGAACTATGACCTCCTGGTTCATAGCTCGAGGCTCAACCACTGAGCCATGTCAACTGGGCTTTTTTAATTTATACGTGTAATCTAAAGAACAAAATGAATAGCAGTTAGAGAAGAGGGGGTTAGGGGGCTGGGTGAAAACAGTGAAAGGATTAAGCAAAAAATATAGTCTCTATTCCACTTTATGAAGCTGTGACTGTGACTCAAATAAACTACTACATTTCTCCTTTATCAGTTTCTTTCCTATGTGGGTTTGCCAATAGGGAGCACTAGAGGAAATTTGGTAAGCAGGAGGAGTGGGGAGGGAGTTCCCTTTTCCTATAAGCTGATTCAGCTCAGTGACTGCCACTGCCGAGCACCTAAACTATTAACAGCAGAAGCCAACACCAAGTCTCTAATATGACAACATTCTCCCAGGAGACCACCCACCCACCGGGTGGCAGGTTAATTATACTGGATCCCTCCTGTTACTCAAGGAGTAGTATTCTCTCTTCACTTAGCAACCATGCTTTCTGTATGTTGATTTACCTTACCTACTGATAAGATTTCTTCCAGCACCACCGTCTGTGTGCACACAGAATGCTTTACCCACCATCATGATCACAGTAAAAAAAAAAAGTGGGGAATGAGTGCATGCCCATGGAATTCACTTATTTTATCACATACCCCATCATCCAGAAATAATTGGTCTAATAGTAAGTAGGAAAGCCTTACTCAAGGTGTAGTTATGACCAGTTAGGAGATAAATAGGACAATAAAGATTAACACGTATTTCATAGGAAGTAGAATATGTTTTAAATCAGCAACCAATCAGCAATCAATATCTATCTCTAGCTCCCATAGGCAGAAATCATGGACCCAAGAATCAGGGATGGAAGTGGAAGTGGCTCCTCTCTCCATCACACCTAATATCCTACTCACAAAATGTTTTATTTTAAATTTATTCCTTTGTTCCACTGGTTTGGAGGACTTAGTTCCAAGCAAGGGGACACAATCATGATTTCACTGAACTAGAAGTTGAGATCCGCAATGGCCATTTTGGACTCCTGATGCCCCGATTCAAAAAAAAAAAGAATAAAGACCTGTCTTATTTGCGATGATTGACCCAGGTTACTAAGGGAAGATTGAGTTTCTGCTGCTGAGTAGGGTCAGGCTAAATTATATATAGGCAATATATAGCAACTGGTAGGACTTCACCTTTTTATGGCTCAGTAATGTTCCATTGTATGTGTGTGTATGTATCACCACTTCTTTATCCAATCATCCATCAATAAACACTATTGTTTACATTTCTTGGCTATTTTAAATAACACTGCAATTAACATAGGCGTGAGTATATTTTTCAAATTAGGGTTTTCATTTTCTTTGGATAAATATCCAGAAGTGAAATTGCTGGCTCACATGGTAATTCTATTTTTAATATTTGAGGAATCTCTATATTGTTTTCCACAGTGGCTGCACCTATCTGCATTCTCATCAACAGTGTACGAGGGTTCCCTTTTCTCCATATCCTTGCCAACACTTACCGTTTTTTTATCTTTTTCATGATAGCCATTCTAAGAGATGTAAGGTGATATTTCATGGTGGTTTTAATTTGCATTTCCCTGAAGATTAGTGATGTTAAATGTCTTTTCATGTACCTGTTGTTCATCTGTATGCCTTCTTTGGAAAAATGTCTGTTCAGATCCTCTGCCCATTTTTTTATATTTTTTTAAATTTTGTTTTATTGCTTAAAGTATTACAAAGAGTGTTAAATAAGTCTCTATTTTTTCCCTTGACCTTCCCCCCTTGTCCCCTCCCCACCAGTGTCTTGTGTCCATTGATTATGCTTATATGCATGCATATAAGTCCTTCAGTTGATCTCTTAACTCCCCCACAACCCTCCCGAGCCTCCCAGCTGTAGTTTGACCGGATGTTCAATGCTGTTCTGCCTCTGTATCTATTTATGTTCATCAGTTTATAATGGTCTTTATTATCCATAAGTAAGTGAGATCATGTGGTATTTTTCTTTCATTGACTGCCTCTGCCCATTTTTAATCAAGTTGTTTGAGGTTATTTTTTGTTGTTAATGTTGAATTGTATGAATATTTTACATACTTTAAATATGAACTTCTTATCAGATATATGATTTGCAAATATCTTTTTCCATTTGGTAGCTTGCCTTTTAGTTTTGTTGATAGTTTTCTTTGCTGTGCAGAAGCAGCTTCATTTTTTGACAGCTTTATTGAGACATAACTCACATACTATTAAGCTCACCAATTTAAAGTATATAGTTCAGTGGTTTTTAGTATATTCACAGAGTTGTGCAAACATAAATACAATCTAATTTTATAACATTTTAATCATCCCCAAAAGAAACACAGTACCCATTAGTAGTCACTTTCCACCCCTCTTCCAGCCCTAAAAACACATCTACTTCCTGTCTGTAAGGATTTACCTATTTTGGACATTTTATACCATTAAAATTGTATAACTTATAGCCTTTTGTGACTGGCTTCCCCCCGCCCACACACACATTTAACATAATTTTTAAAGTTCAATTATGTAGCATGCACTTTATTCCTTATGGCTGAATAGTATTCCATCGTATAGATCACATTTTGTTCTTCCATTCATCAAATAATAAGCATTCAGACCATTTCTACTTTTGGTTATTATGAATACTTCTGCTATGAACATTTTATACAAGTTTTATGTATACTTACATTTCTGTTTCTCTTCAATATATACCTAAAAGTAGATTCTGGGTCATATGATGTTGTCCAAACTTCTTTTATTTTTTTTAATTTTTAATGTTGAAAGTATTACATATGTTCCCCTTTTTTTCTCCCATTGACCCCTTCTAGCCCTCCTCTACCCCCCCCCCAGGCCTTTATGACCCTATTGTCTCTGTCCATGAGTTATTCATATAAGTTTTTTGGTTGATCTCTTCCCACTCATCCATTCTCCCCCACTTTCCCTCTGAGATTCTCCTATGTCTCTGGATCTATTTTGTTCATCAGTTTATTTTGTGCATTAGGTTCCACATATGAGTGAGATCATATGATACTTGTCTTTCTCTGGCTGGCTTATTTTACTTTAGCATAATACTAATTCTGATAATCTCTATCTCTTCATGTAATTTTCACAACCCAAGGAGTTGCAACTCTTTCCTGAAGTTATAATCACTAGATGACCTCAATGTTCCCCTTTTTATATTTCTAACTTCCAATGAAAGTGTGATCAGCTTCCTGCATTGTTTCTTCAGTTGAAGTACCAAGGATAGTCTCTATTTCTCTGACTAGACCCTGGGTAATATAATCATATGAAGCATTATAATCAGTTCATCCATATTCACTGAGAAAGGAATAGAAATTACTTTAAACTTCAGCAGGCAGATAGGAATAATTCTTGTACAATAAGAGCTGTTAAACATCAGCAGATAACTTATTAGTCAGTATTAGGATTTAATTGGAATCCAGTGAATGAGTACCCATTCTGAGATATGTTAAGCATCTGTCTGAAATGGTTTAAGGCCAATACCACTTAAATTCTGGAGGAAAAGCCATTCTTCCATTTTTCCCTTCCTTTACTTATTATCCTATCTAATAAAAGAGTAATATGCAAATTTACCATCACAAGATGGCTTCCCCCATGTGGTCAAAGATGGCCACCACCAGATGGCCAGCAAGAGAGGGCAGTTGGGGGTACCCAGGTCTGCAGGGGAGGGCAGTTGGGGGGACCCAGGTCTGCAGGGGAGGACAGTTGGGGGGACCCAGGTCTACAAGGGAGGGCAGTTCAGGGGGACCCAGGCCTGCAGGGGAGGGCAGTTGGGGGAGACCCAGGCCTGTAGGGGAGGACAGTTGTGGGACCAGGCTGGCAGAGGAGGGCAGTTGTGGGGGACCCAGGCCTACAGGAGAGGACAGTTGGGGGGGACCATCCTGGCAGGAGGAGGGCAGTTAGGGGCAATCAGGCCGGCACAGAAGCAGTTAGGCATCGTTGATCAGGCTGGCTGGGGAGTGGCAATCAGCAGGTGAGAGGTCAGGAGCCAGCAGTCCTGGATTGTGAAATGGATGTCTGACTGCCCATTTAGGTCCTATGCCACCAGTCATCCCTCAAGGGGTCCCACATTGGAAAGGGTGCAGGTTGAGCTGAGGGACACCACCGCCACCCCCACTCCCACTCCGTGCATGAATTTCATGCACTGGGCCTCTAGTTCATATAATAATTATTTATCTATCACATAATTCATGTCAGGCACTGTTATACATGCTGGTGATATAATAGTGAATAAAATAGACAAAAATTATAATATTCGTAGAGTTTATATGTTAGTGGAAGAAAGGTGGTAAACAAGTAAATATAAATGTGTCAGATGGCTACTAGCAATATGGAGAAATTCAAAGAATGGAAGAAAGATAGGGAGGGCTGAGTTTGGGTGTACTTTGTTAAATAATCTGGTCAAGAAGGACTTCACTGTAAAAGTAACATTTCAACAAACCCCTAGAGGAGATGGAGGAAAAAACATGTGGATATGTAGGGCAAAGAGAGTTCTGGGCAGAGGGAACAGCATTTCCCTCTCAAGCCCTTGACTTAGGAGAATGCCTAGTTTGTTCAAGGAAACAGAAGGAGGCCGTTCTGGCTGGACTTAAATCCAGGGAGGAAACTATAAGAGAGAATAGTAGAGAGGCAAGAAGGACTGATGGTATAGGACTTTGTATGCCACTATAAGGACTTCGGCCTTTATTACAAGTGTGATAGGAAACCAATGGAAGAATTTTAATAATGGAATATCACTTGATTTATATTTTAACAAGATTACTCTAGCTTAGCTTCTGTGTTGAGGATAGACTGTGGTAGTACAGTTAGAAGGCAATAATCTGAATGGAGAATTTAGTGAAAGCAGTAAGGAAATCAGTATTTGGATTCTGTGTTCATTGACAGAGTACAACTGGTTCCACCATAGATGATCGGGGAGGCTGTTCTCTATAAGTGAGAATGTATGAGATGAGAGAGAAGCTAAAGATGAATCCTCAAATTTTAGCCTGAGCAACTGGAAAAATGAATTGTTTATTACTGAAACAAGAAAGACTATATGAGGAATGGGTTTCCAGGAGAAATCGTGAATTCAGTTTCGCTTATGTGAGGTTTGACATGCTTGTTAGACACCCAAATGGAGATGTCAAAAAGTCAACTGGATGTGAAATTGAGGGTAGAATCAAAACTGGAGATGCAAATTTCGGAGTTCCTCATGTATATATAATATTTATAGCCATGAAAATAATTTAAAAGATCAAGTGAGGAATTTATGTAGAAAAAGAATACATCCAATGATTGAGCCCTGGGACAGTCAGAGTTCAAAGAGATGAGAAAAAAAAAACAGTAAAGAGACTTAGAATGAGCAGCTGTTGAGATTGGAGGAAAATCAGAACTATGTGGCATCCTAGAAAGCAATTGAAAAAAGTATAAGGAGAATGGTGTGATTAATATTAATATTGTGGTGACTTCTACCCGAGAACCTCATGACACTCTAGATGTATAGCGACATACATGAAGCAGTTAGATCTCCCTTCTGTGTTGATTTGTATTTGTAGGATGTATGGCATAAATTAGATCATTTAGTCATTTCCTATAGACATATTATAAACATAACCAATTCCTATGGTAATAGGAATATTTCATGAATTATCATCTTGCTATGGTAAAAAAAAATTTGATCATTTGTCTTCAACAAGTGGTTCTGCATCAAACTTTGTATTGTTTTTTCAATTATATCTTGAAGCAAAGCACAAGGAAAAACAAAAATTAGATGTATTAATTGGAAGGCTAGGCTATTTTATAGTGACCAAATACTCAATGCTTTGGTCACCTTCACCTTTAACTAAGGTGTATTTCTCTCTCATTAAAAACTCAACATATGTGCTCAGAGAGGCTTTTCTCATATTCAGGGATACATCATAGTGGAGACTTCATCTGGCAGCTGCATCATCTGGAACACATGGCTTTCAAGAGTACAGCAGCAGAAGGAGAGAAAACTGATAATTGGAAGGATACTTTTATGAACTTGACTTGGGAATGACTTAGATAGCTTCCACCAACATTCCAGTGGACAGACCATTATGTGGTCTCAACTGTGAATAAGCCAGGGAAATGAGTCTCCCCCTCTGCCTAGGAAGAGGAAAATAAAATAATTTTATAAACAGCATTGTCTACAAAGGTAGACAGTAAGGAAAAGAAAGATGCCTGCCAATAAAATTAATTTCTTTATAAGATTTTTGATTGCTTTGGTTTAGAACTGAGCCTTCATATTTATTTCAAGTGAATTTCCTTCTTTCTAAAATCTTTTGCTTCCTTCTTTCTCTAACTGTGTAACTTGAAAAGAATTAAGTAAAATTCTGACATAATTTACACATATCTGAGGTTATAAACAAAAGTATTTAAACAAAAGTATATATATATTAGAGGCCCGGTGCACAACATTCATGCACTTGGCGGGGGGCTCCCTCAGCTCAGCCTGCACCCTTTCACAGTCTGGGAGCCCTTGGGGAATGTCCACCTGATGGCTTAGGCAGGGAGCGGGCCTAAACCAGCAGGCAGACATCTCCCAAGGGATCCTTAGCACTGCCTGAGAGGTGGGAGAGACTCCTGCCACCGCTGCTGTGCTCAGCAGCCATGAGCCTGGCTTCTGGCTGAGGGGTGCTCCCCCTGTTGGAGGGCACTGACCACCAGGGGGCAGGTCCTATGTTGAGCATCTGCCCCCTGGTGGTCAGTATGCATCATAGCAATGGGTCCTTCTACCATTCGGTCCATTTACATATTAGGGCTTTATTATATAGGATAGGTTTAAATAAATTCTTTATTGTTTTTTGCATCTTTAGACACAATCAGATACAGCCCAGTAAACTGCAACATAATGAAATGGACTGAGAAAGGCACGTGCTTAGAATGAATGAACTCTGTTTTCTGGGTTGCCCAAAGGGTGCTGGGAAGGTAGGCAAGGGCTGGGATGCAGAGTGTTATGGCCTGTGCATCGTGATAATAGGAAAAATAGTAGATGTCACCCAGCCAAGCATGCAGAACCTGGAGGTGCAGCACAGAGTGCATGTTCATAGGTAGATCCAGCAAAGAGACTACAAAAAGCCCAAACTCAAATTGTAGGCAGATAGAATAAAGGTTAAAAAGCAAGAAAATAGTCTCAGCTATAAGAATACTCAAAGATAGACCTTTGGTCTATAAGGCGAGGTACTAGTGATAGAAAGACAAGGTTCTGGTGCTAGAAAGACATTTGAAAAGGGAAAATGGCAAAAGGGTTTGAATTAGCAAAACAGGCTATTCGCCACTGATGCATGGTATAATCATTTGGGGGGACTTACCAGAGGACCCCGCTAGACCAATTGAATCACCTAGTAAACTAGGAGTTGGAACCTAGTCAACAGTGATTTTTCAAGCTGTCGAAGTACTGATAATCTTAAATCAAGGCTGAGAACAGTTGAGTAGGTGGCTGACAAGTTACACATCTTTTATGTCTTTCTAACCAAAGTCAGGAATGGCCTAGAGGCTGTAGGTCAGGGATTGCTACAGGGGAAAAAAATATCTGTAAGTACTAGGAGCCCTTAATTAGCTGTGCAAATGTACATGTGTGCAAAGCTTGTAATATTCACAGAAACTGGCTTGTGATTTGGCAGCTGTTCTGTGGAATGGCAATACCTACAGAGTTATTGTAATGAGAAAAAACATGTTAGAAAGTTACAATGATTTCTTTCCACTTTGCCTTCAATTTAAACTATCTAAACTATTCAAACTACTTTAAAATCTTGTTATTCAAAAGTGGGACTGAACACCTGAGTGTTTATAAGAGAGACGAGCTTGTAATTAAGGCATCCAGTGTAAGGTAATAGGGAAGCCTTGCGCTATAAAGCTGTGGAAGTGCTGGTTTCTTAATAAGGAGATCCAGGTGTAATCCCCACTGCAGTCACAGCTGCTGTTTCCCATTATACCCAAGCCATCGTTCTCAGTGCCTGGAGCAGTCCAATAAAACAATATTACCATCGTAAGTATTTATATCTCCCCCTTTCCCCTTCTCATAATACTAGGAATACCATAAACACTATTGCCATGGAAACTATCACACCATCCAAAACACTTTTGGGTTTTTGAGGACTCTGCATGTGAGACTGTAAATAAAAATAGTTAAAACTTTACAAGTGTGGCCTAAGGAAATAAAATGGCCATTAAATCTTCCCCTGACTTAAGGGTGTCATATAACTTGCCTTTCCCCTTATCCTGAAAGAAATTAATCTGTGTACTGAAGTAAAGGCTATTATTTCCATGACAAATTATCAATGGTGACCTTATAGTAATAGTCAGTTAAGCCTTGGCACAATCTCAATTGAATGATGGTTAACATTTCTAGAGTAATTCCTTCATTTCTTTCTTTATTCACATGTTTATTTATTCCTTCAACAGATATTTTTTGATCATCACTGCATGCCAGACATATACTAGATACTGAGCACACAAAGATGAATGGGACACCACTGTCTTGTCATAGATCATGTTACTCCGAACCCACAAACACACAGGGGCCTTATTTGTATGTGTACATTTGCTTCCTGCTTTTAAAAGAGTGATATATGAAAATAAAAACTTATGAAAGATAAATGAGGGAATGATGTTTCTAGTTTGCAAAATATTTTCATGAAATAACTCACCTCTGGGTTCTTTCAAATAGTAAATCCACTCATGGCATTTAAGAGTTATTGATGATTGATCACTTGATTAAGGGATTACAAAGAGCACCGCAGTGTTTCTCAACTCTGGTCACATATTCCAATCACTCAGGGAGCCTGAAAAGCATACTAATGCCGAGGCCCCATTTCTGAACAATTGAATAACAATTACTGGAGGTTAGAATTGAACATCATTTTTTAAAACCTTTCCAGGATTAGTCTAAATGTGCATCCAGGATTGAAAATCACTGTAACAGGGCAGAGTGGGCCAAATATTACTTGCCACTTGTTTTGTTAATAAAGTTTTATTGGCCTGGCCAGTGTGGCTCAGTGGTTCAGCATTAACCTATGAACCAGGAGATCACGGTTCCATTCCCAGTCAGGGCACATGCCTGGGTTGTGGGCTTGATCCCCAGTGGGGGGCATGCAGGAGGCAGATGACCCATGATTCTCTCTCATCATTGTTTCTATCTCTCTCACTCTCCTTTCCTCTCTAAAATAAATAAAAAATATATTTTAAAAATAAAGTTTTATTGGAACAACCATTTCCATATATATATTGTTATGGCTGCTTTCACACAACAAAGACAGAGTTGAGTAGTTGCACCACCTGCATAGTTGAATAGTGTGATAAACTTCATATGGCCCACAGAGCTGAAAATATTTACTACCTAGCTTTTTACAGAACAAGTTTACCAACTCCTTGTGTAAAGAAAGGAGGGACATGGAATGCTTAAAATGCCCAGCAATCAATTATCTGTAAACACCTCCCCCGCCCCCCACAGGAAAATGGCTTAAGCAGCTATTGGAACTATTCTAAGAGCTGGTGAAATATTTTATTCCATTTAATAAAATTGTATTTACATGCAGCTTTTCAGAAGCACACACTTAAAGTATGAGCCAGTTATTAAGCACTTGACTGTCAGTTTCAAATCCACCCTTCTCTACTCAGCTCTGTGGTGCTGTAGCTGGCACTGTGCACACCACATTATCAGCTTGCCAGCTGCTTTTCACTAGGCTCTGCCAATAGGAGGTGCTAGAGGAAACGTTCAAACCCGGAGGAGGAAAGTAATTTTTCTCCTTTCCGTTTGCTTTTATTTCTGTCAGAATCTTAGCTCTGCTTCTTTGTCCCAGCAGTGGTCATTTAGTCCAGTAGCAAGAGTTGATTATATTTTGAAATTTTGCTGCTACTCTCAGAACCAGCCTCATTGCATACCTTGGAATTATCAGCACTTTTCTTAGAGGTCTGGGTCGCAGCCCCCTGGGCCCCTTCTGAAAGCTCAGAGACACCAACAACCAGCCAAGCATCGCCACTTCCACAAGGCCTGAGTCCCCGCCTTCAAGCTTCTAAGTTTTAATAATGTCAACTTCTCATTCTGCTCCTTCTCCTGCTGCTCCTCGTCCTTCTTTCCTTTTTTACTGAACCATAGAGGTGACAGCACTTCCTACAGTTGCTACATCCATGATACATAATTCCTTTTGCCTTTTTAGATTTTATGCCTAAGAATATTATTTATATTACATTATCTCTGTTAATATTACTGGTATGATTTCTGTTTCCTGTGTATGAGAGAGCTGTTGTCTTATTAAAGGGCTTAGGTATTATAAATTATCATTGTATCTTATATTCCATAAAGGTTGATATTCAAACTGTTGTGTGGGAAATGGAATGTTAAATTTGAAGACATTATGCTCTCTCTAATTTAATCTACTTACGTGTTCATTAATAATGTCATATTTATGCTCTACATAAAAGAATGGGCTTTGTCACTGTGCATAATATGGATCATGACTTCTGAGAAAATGCCTCTTTTACTCTTGCTGGAAATTAATGAACAAGAATTCACTGCATGTTTATAATAGTGTATGCTTCAAAGGTGCAAGTATACACTAGGGGACATCCCACCCTAGCCTGGCTATCTCCAAAAGATGAGGGTCAGACAGAACATGGGGGAATTAGTAACATCTATTGACTGAACCCAAAGTGTAATGGGTCATTTTATCCTTGTAAATAAACTGAAAACTGGAATTTGTTAAGTTGGTGCTAGAGAGGAAAAGGGAAGACAAATGAAGCAGATACAAGTTCATCTATGGCTTCTGTTTGGTCCATGATTTGTTCTCTACAATTTATCCTCTAAGCTGATTTATATGAGCTGGTTTATTTTCATTTCTTAGTTAAGTTTCCTTTTAGAAAGTCTCTGCTTTACTACCTTTGAATGCAAAGGAAAAAGGGGGGAAGTTAAACAGTAGATACACAGGTTAGAGAAGGGATCACCCAATCACAGTCCACAAAGCAAATCTGGCTTGCCACCTGTTTTTGTAAATAGAGATTTATTAGAATATAGTCATGCCAATTTGCTACATATTGTCTATTGCTGATTTCACTAAAATAGTAGAATTGAGTACTTAGTAGCAACACAGACTGCATGGCCCACAAAGCCAGAAATATTGACTCTCTGGCCTTCTACAGAAGTTTGCAGACCCCTAACAGAGAGGAGGAGCAAGTGTCTATCATGACAGTGTGGCATGGTGCCAGTTATTAAGGAATCAGCCACAAAGCCCAGGGGAAATATGGTTCTCAAGCTTTCCATGACATCTATGTGCTCATATTAGAATGGCCTGACAGCTCCTCTGCACCTATCAGTCCCTTACTCCACTTGTAAGAGCCTGTGTATATGTCTCTGTCATTCGGGCTCCCCTGAGTAACTGTGATTGGAGTCATGTCTGCCCCTCTACTAATAATTTCTCTCCTCCTGAGTCTTAAGCTCTTTTAGATATTGGGATGGGTATTATTTGTCTATTTCTTACAATGTACTTGGAAAGGACTTTGCACAGAGCAACTAATTAGTAATTATGGTTTTATTGAACAACACTATCCAGAGGGATCAATAAAAGGTGTCCCAGATACCAATGCATTTGTTTACTTTTAAAAAGAGTACTTGAGTTGTATCACTACTATTGTGGACATCCTATATGCCTTCAAGTGACCAGCACAATAGATTTAAAAATTATTATATAAAACACTGGGCTGTATCAAAAGGAAGAATAAGAAAGAAGATTATATCCAAGATGACTACATAATTTCTGACTATATTAGTCATAAAGGGATATATGCTAAAAGAAATAAACTGGATGGATAGATAGATATATGTAATTAGTAAGATTGTGTTAAAGAAACACAATCTAAAACAGCCTAATGACTGTTTTTCTTCTTCCAAATGATTTCTATTTTATTAAGGTTTTTCTTCTTAATAACACAATATAACATAACTGCTATGATTTCGGCTAGCATTCATGCTGTGCGTTTAAATCAACAATACAAAAATGTACTTAGTAAAACTTCATCTTCTCAAAGATTAAGAAAAACAAACAATAGAGCAAAGATGAAAAAATACAGTTTATACAATTTTATAAGTAGAGAGTCTTGAAATACAAGCAATAATCCTACTAAACGATAAACATGAGTGACTCTTTAAAGTATTAAGCCATGAAACTGGAGCACCATCAGAACAATGGGGTGTAGAAGTGTTTGATGTGGATGCTGCTCCATTGAGGCTTCCTTTGTTGTCCCTCTTTTTCCCCCTCTTCTGTAGCCCACAAAGATGGGTTTTCTTCAAAAGCTTATTAACCATCTCTTGAGTCAAACTGCCTGCGGTGTGCCAATTGCCAGAGGTTCAATGCCTTAAGGCTCTTGTGAAAACAAATGTAGGCAGGGGCCTCTATGATTCTTTTTTTTTTTGCAAGCTCAACTTAATACCAGAGTGACAGAAAAACAAGAGAATGAGATGTTAAGGTACTGGTAGTAATTTTTTAAATAAGATGTTCTTTGTCTTTAAAGTAATTTTACCATGCCTGTTCAAGTAGTATCTGATTTATAGTAAGTTTTCTGTAAGTATTTAGCCTACAAATTAAATAGTATTCAAGCACAGTTGTGCATATGCATATAAACAAATATATTTATATAAATTAGTCATATTGTGTTAAAGAAAGCTATAGGACCAAACTTACTGTCAGCAGCAGATTATTGGTGTTCTATGTTCAATGGTATAAGGAAATCCAAGATGACTAAAATATTTCTCCATAAATGCCTGAAATTCTAAGATTGATAATTCAGTCCATTTTGGTAATGAGAGGCCCACCAGAATTCCACTTCTATGAAGTCAGGGACCATACAATGCCTTTTCACCAGTGTATTCATATTCAATGTCACAGTGCCTGCCATAAAAGGACTCATTTTTTATTGCATAAATGAATGGGAAGCATCATTACACATAAATGGTATTGGGATGCCAACTCATAATATTCTTAGCCCTTCAGGATGAGTGAGTTTTTTGGATTACCTTTATTCCTAAAAGATCTGTCTGCTCTTCATTAAGACCTCAAAAAAGAAAGGGGTATAGATTTGCTGACAACACCTGCACACCTCTTCTCCTTGCAACCAATACTTGAAATGAAAGTTTCAAAAAGCTAATTCTAGTCTCTTGTTTCAGTGAGCTAAAAGACAATGAGCCCAAGAAGGAAGAAGCAATGTGCCAAAATTCTGTATAAAGTTTGCTCACTGTTAGAAAGCTGTCATTTTCCACAATCAAACAGTGTTGCTACAAGGGATGGCTTAGTCACACAAAATGGTCTTCAATCTTGGGGACTAAGGAAATACCTCTAATGAATTTAATCTAGTTAAAAACACAGGCAATATTTATCACAAATATGACATGAAAGATAAATATATGTGTCATTTTACCTTTGGAGGCTCTGGCTTCAGCACAGAAAGTTAGCATGAGTTCTCAACTTCTGGTCCTCACACAGGGCTACACATTAGAAACACCGTGGTCCCACACCCAGAGTTTCTGATGTAGTTGATCCAGAGTGTATCATGAGCATCAGGATTTTACAAAGCTCCCCAGGTGACTCCATTGTGCAGCCAAGCAGAGGGACCAACCATCCCAGTTTGTCCAGGATGGAGGGGGTTCCTAAGATGTGAGACTTTCAATGCTAAAACCAAGAAGATACAGGATAGACTAGAATAAGTTGGTCACCCTAACCACTGCTCAACACTGTGTGTTTGATGAGAGTATGGAAGAAGGGGACCTGCACATGCATTTATGCATTTTAGTAAAGGCAAGTTTGGCTATACAGCCAATTACCTACCACAGAATCACAAAGGTGTCTAAAATAAACTTGCGTCAGATGGCATGTTCTGAATTTTATCATGTATGATTTCTTAGAAGGGCCAATATTTTTCATATTTACTCTTCCTCTGGTTTTTCAAGTATGACCTTGTTTCTGAATGTATGCTCTCTTCTCTTAATTAAAAAAAAAAAGAAATATTCCATAGCAACTGGATTCCCTTCCATTAGTTGGGTCCTTTCCTTTCCATTGGGTCAATGGTAATTGACAGTTGCTAATATTTCCATCAGAGAGATTCCACCATATCACTCCTTTACAAGTCTGTGCAATGCATATTTTGACAAAATTTAAGGACAATTAGCTAATGGTGGTGACCCTCTCACTTATTTCACTCTCTCTAGGAGAGTCGCCAACTAAGGAGTGCATGGGCTCTCTCTGGGAATCTCCTAGGAAAGACTAACAGAAGTGACAGCAAAGAAAATCCAAATCTCATCACACACACACAAAAAAAATACTCCTTTTTTAAAGTACTCAAGGGGCAGGACTGCTGCCTCATGAGATGGGGTGTGGTAATTCCAGGGGGGTCCTCAGCCTGAGGATGGGGTGCCATGGGGTGGGGGAGCACAAGAAGACCCCAGCAAGGGAGAATGTGCAGTTAACAACTAATCCTGCTCCGCACCTTCTCGCTGCGTTCGCTTTCCCTTCAGCACTGCCATCTAGGACAGCACCTTTTGGACCCCAAACCTTGCTCACTGCTCCTTAGTCTCTTCTCTGTCTTTCACCTCATCAGACAAAATTTATTCCATTGTAATGTTATAAATAATGATTCTTGCAAAGGACTTACAAAAACAAGAGTTTTATCCCCAAACTATGGGAGCTGTAGAAGGTTGAGGACAGAAGAAAGTATACAGCCAGGCCTCTTCTGACCATTTGCCAAGAGGTGAGCTTGCTGCTGGCAAACAGGGCCCTCCCCCTTCTGCTAAGTATAGATACAGTCAGAGGCAGTGTCTGTTGCATGAACCAAGGCTTTACTACCATTCAAATAGCATTCCTTTTATACTTGAGGGATGAGAAAAATAAGCCCTCCTCAATTGTTATAAATTTGCTTTTTTTCAAGCTAGAGTCTTCATTTCTAGAATTCATTTTGTGATCTGTTCATCTTGGTACCTTTCTTGTGAGCCTACTTTTGAGCTTTTAGGCTCAAAAGACTGGATCTAAAATAGTAAAATAACACGAGAGAATTGTCCTTGTCTTTTGTGAGATTA
>PVJC01041630.1:0-15290 GCA_004026665.1 Murina feae
ACAGAGGGGACTATGTCAGAAGTCAGCCATAAGAGAGTGGAGAGCGCTGTGCTGGCAAATCTTGCCCAAGATGCAGGTGGGAATGACAGGATTGGTGGAATGAACATGATGTACCTTCCAAGTAAGGAGAAACTCAAGATGCAAGGATAGGGCTTGACAACAAGAACGCCCCAGAAAGAAGAGCCAGTGGGTGTGAGAAGGAATGTGTGTGTAGGGGTGAGTACCTTTCATCTCTGAAGATGACTTGGCTTTGGAGACCTTGGGTCGTTGCTATGTCATTAGGGAGCCATTTAGACACTGGGGTGTGCACAGGAGGTCTGAATAACCACGGAGCACACCCAGCAAAGAGCTGTAGAATGCCTCATAGACGTGACCCCTAAATGCTATTCCAAGCTACCCTGGAGAAGACCACACCTACATCCTCTGTCTGAGGATCTAGGAGACCAAGCCTTACCTTACCTTGTTTCCTATCCTTTTGGCCTCTGAAGCAATCTCCCACCCCTTTTACTTCCCAGCTTCTCAGTTGCTGGATCTACCTCTAGGCCAGCCTGCCAGCCTCACAGGCAGTGCATAGGCTGCGGCCTTCCTTGCCAATGAAGGCCGGTGCCTGATGCCAGCAACCTGCCCACTTCCTAGGCAAGCATACACATGCCCTACCTCGCTCCACTGATACTGGCACAGGGCACAGTACAGTTCCTGCCTTAATCTTTGGTCAGGCTGCAGCTGGGCCATGGAGCAGATCTATAACTGTCCTTCACATGCCTTAGGTTTTCCCACGGAAGCATCAGAAAACAAACCCCACAAAGTGTGTGTGTGTATTCCCAGGTAGTTGGGCAGGAAGTGATGCTGGGAGGTTAGGTAAACTGCCCGATTATCCAGCTGGGTAGTGTTAGAGGTGGGATTCAAACCTGGGTTGGATTCTATGGCCCCTGCATTCCCCATTGTTCCAAACCATTTCTCTATACACAACTGAGCTGTCTCCCCGCAACCCCTTAGCCCTGCAAGCTTGTCTGTGCCCAGATCCCTGGCTCTGATGGCATCCTCTGGTCTTGATTGCCGGAGATGATGATGAAGATTCATTTATTCCTTACTCAACAAATATTTGAGTATCCCCTTTAGGCCAGACACCAGAGCTCGCTCCGTCCTCAGGGCACATGCCGGAGCTCCCCAGGGCCAGCTCAGACCAGCCCGTGGCACAGCTGCACCCCCTCCCCATCACCTCTGCACATAAATGATCTGCTCTGGCCTCACTTATTAACCTTTCTTGCTGGACCTGTTTGAGGTCTGGGTCTGGCATGGTCACCTTTGAGCCTTTTTCCATTATGACATCTCAACTAGTTACTGCTGTTGTCAAAGTGAAGTGGCAGCCACCACACCCATTGGATTCTTGGAAACAATACAGTGAAAATGGAGATTAAGTGAGGACAGCTTTTTTTGGGTGGGGGAGGAGCTGTCAATAATCACACCTTCCCCACTTAGTGGGGGTGCCATGAAGGTACAAGAAACTGAGCCTTGGAGGGTAAACTGACCAACCCAAGTTTACACAACATTATTGCATTTTTTCTATTTGTGAAAGTAATACATAATACATGTTCATTGTGGAAAACTGGAAATACAAAAAATATAAAGAAAATTGGGAAATACCAAAGGCCTAAAGAAAAAAATAAAAACACTGTGATACCCTTTACCCAGAGATGATAAGCACTGTTAACACTGTGTGTTTGCCTTTAGATCTTCCCTACGCACACATGTGGATTTATTCTATGTTGTATCCATCTTTTATCACTTAACAGTAATTGATACCATTCCCCACTTGACACTACGAGTTTTTTTATTTCTTTATTGATTCTGTTATTACATGTGTCTTTATCCCATTACCCCCACACCCCCCACTCATGCCCTCACCCCCCTGTTGTCCCTGTCCAACACCAAGTGTTTTATGATAACGTTATTTTAAGAGGCTGCATAGTATTCCATTGTATAGGGTGCCATAATTATTTGACCTATACTCTTAGCTATTTGGGTTGTCCCCTATCCCCTCATTTTTGTCCTATTAAATAATACTGAGATGAACATGTTTGTACATAAATATCTGTGCACGTATCTGATTGGGGGGGGGGTCGCTGAATTCTGAGAGACACAGTGTGACAAACTACGTTGGTATGGTCTGTCTCTGTGCCCAGAAAGGAGGATGGGGCACTAGTTACCACCAGGCTTCCAGGGCAGGGGCTTTGGGGGTATCCAAAGGAGAAGATGCTGAAGCAAGGGGCCTGGGCGCCCCAAAGCTTCACTTCTCTCATAGTTTTTCTTTGACCTGCTTTATTACCCAGAACTCTTTACTTTAGAAATCTGCTGAAACCAGCTCAGACCCATGAAAGAAATGGAGATAAAAATGTCAAGCAGGAACCTAGCCAGACCTCAGAGAGGGTCTAGGAGAGAGGAACACTACCCACGCTCCCTCTTTTCTCCCTTCTCCTCCCCATCAGCTCCTGTGGAGCAGTAAAGCTCAAACCTGAGAGTATATCCGAATGAAACATCTACAATGATCAAACACCAGTTGTTGGAAAGCCATCGTTATGTTTCTGACTGAGCATGTTAGAGGAAGAATAGAGAATTTTCTTTCTCTCTTTCTCTCTCTCTCCCTCTCTCTCTCTCTCTCTCTCTCTCTCTCTCTTTCTCTCTCTCTCCTCCCTTAAGGATATTTTTTCCCCACTGATATTTATTTTTTATTATTATTTTAAATACATTTTTATTGATTTCAGAGAGAAAGGGAGAGGAAGAGAGAGAAACATCAATGATGAATCATTGATCAGCTGCCTCCTGCATGCCCCACACTGAGGATAGAGCCTGCAACCCGGGCATGTACCCTTGACTGGAATTGAATCCTGGACCTTTCAGTCTGCAGGCTGACGTTATATCCACTGAGCCAAACCGGCTAGGGCTCCCCAGTGAATTTTAGAGAGAGTGAAAGGGAGAAAGCTAGAAACATTGATGTGCTGGCCCCCAATCAGGCTGAGATCAAACCTGCAATCCTGGTACTGTCCCTTAACCAGAAACCAAACATGAGACACTTTGGTGAGTGGGCCAATGCTCTAACCATTAAGCACCACTGGCCAGGGTGCATTTCTTTTTTAAAGTGCATGGGAGTGGCAGCAGTGGGAGTTGGGCTGCCAGCAGACAGGGGACTAGGGGCCATGGTGGGCGGGGGGCACAGAGGATGGGCCGAGACCCACCCCTGTACCCACTGCAGCCTCGTGGCCCACAGTTCCTTTCAGGGTGCACGAATTCATGCACTGGGCCCCTAGTTGATTAATAAAAGGATACAGATTTCAATGTTAATTCTATAATACATCATCTGTATATTGCATTGTGTGTTCACCTCCCAAAGTCAAATCGCCTTCCCTCACCATATATTTATCCCCTTTACCCTCTACTATCTCCCCTCACCCCGCTTTCCCTATGGTAACCCACACTGTTGTCTGTGTCTATGAGTTTGCATGTCTAGTGCATTCCCAGATGATGCTGATGCTGTTGGCCCAGGGACACTGTGAGAACCTCTACCTGAGGACAACGTGGCCCCTGGGCAGACAGCTTCCAAGATTACCACCATACTCTGGTTTCTGGTGAACTCTACCCTCTCACTGTGATCCTGCCTGGTGGCACCAAAGCCCAATATGACCACCTCTGTCAGAAAGAGACCTTCTTCAAAAGGATTAGGCCCAAGAAGGGGGTGAGGACATGAGGCCTCTTCTCCCAGGTTCCCTCTCTCCTTTGGCCTTTTTTGGAGAATTAGCTCAGCCCATTTTCAGACACTTCTCGCTCAGTCACACCTCCTTTTCTCAGGCTGAAAATTGGATGCTGGACAGTGGTTAAGGGGTCTCTGCTTCTCAGGCCACTCACTCTGAAGCGCTCCTGCATTCCCAGTCCCCGTCAAGTGGGAATTGCTCAGGAAGTGAGGTGGTGAGGGCACTCTGCAGGATATGTTTGTATTTGGAGGAGTTTGACACGTATGCTAAAGTGTTATACAAATTTCTGGAATTAATTAAAAGGAAATCACGTGGAATGGCTACCAAACACAGAAACAAAAAGTAGCTTCGATAGAAATACCAGTCAGAAAGGTTATATGCACCCCGATGTTCATAGCAGCACAGTTTACAATAGCTAAGATTTGGAAACAACCTAAGTGCCCATCAGCAGATGAGTGGATTAGAAAACTGTGGTACACAATGGAATACTATACTGCTGTAAAAAAGAAGGAATTCTTACCATGTGCAACAGCATGGATGGAACTGGAGAACATTATGCTAAGCGAAATAAGCCAGTTGGTGAAAGATAAATATCACATGATCTCATTCATTTGTGGAATATAATGAATAACATAAACTGATGAACAAAAATAGAACCAGAGTCATAGAAGCATCGAACAGACTGTCCAACCTATGAGGAAAGATGAGGGATGAGGGGGTAAGAGATCAACCAAAGGACCTGTATGCATGCATATGAGCATAACCAATGGACACAGACAGTAGGGGGTGAGGGCATGTGCTGGAGGGGGGCAGTGACTGGGGAGAGGTCATTGGGGGGAAAAGGAGACTCATGTAATACTTTAAATAATAATTTAAATTTTAAAAAAATGTGAAAAAAAAAGAATCTGTGAGTTGACTTAAAAAAGAATTCCAGCATTTCCCCATCCCCTGCATTTGAAAAGTGCCTTTCCTGGTCCCCTTGTATAATTTTCTAAAAGACCTTGGTTTCCATTTTCAAAATAAATTTTACATTTTTAAGGGCAACTCATACCAAGTAACCAGAAACTGGCCTTGGCTTGGAGAAGCTCCCAGTTCTCATAAACATGCAATCATTAGTTCCTTTCAGGATGATGAATGCTATTGATTGGCTCAGATCAGCTTGTGACCTGGCAGTGGTATTAGACATTGGCTAGAAAGCATCTCCTTATGAATTTTTCATTGGCTTGCGTGTCTGCAGAGCCTCCCCAAGTGCTCACTCTCCCTCCTCCTCTCTGTGTCTTAGGACTGATGATGCCACTCTGCAGGGCCACGTTATTGGATCAGAGTGATTAGTTTTATGGCCCAATTCTCTGGGTCAAATCCAATTTCTCTAGGTACTGCAGGCTTACGAGTAGTCACGTGCTTTCTGTTTTGCGATGGCATCACAGGATTGCTAGCAGATGCAGTAAACTGAAGTCATTTCCCATTAACTGTATTCCTCATGACACTAAGACAACGTGCTGCTCTGCACTTGCATTCCCGAGCTTTTTTCAGGAGAAAGAGTGCTTTAAGCAGCTCAAGTAAAAGCTGACTAAGTGGCAACTCTTGAGAAGCAGTGCGTCAGCCTTAGCTCACGATTCTTATAACACCCCCGAGAGAGAAGCAACATTATTCCCCCTTCACTGGGTAAACACTGAGGATATGAGAAATCTGGTGATTTCTCAGAATTCAGTATTGTGGATTTATCAAGCTCACACTGAAGTAGGGGGGAAGGTGAAACTCCAGGACTCCAGACTTGATCCAGTGGCCAGAGAAAACCTGTAAGTCACCTTTCAGAGACCAGGTAAAGCTTTGCTAAGAGCCAACTTGTCCCTGCCATACCTCCACTGGATCTTATATTCCAGGTCTGGACTATATGAGAAATGTAAGTTCGCTGTCTAGAATTAGGGCTTTCCTCCCCATTAACATTTTTATCCAGGTGAGTGGAGTAAAGGAAACTTGAAGCACCAATCTGGGAATAGATAACATAGGCAGGCAGTAAAGGGGGTAGGGGAGTGGGTTGAAGGCATAGCCGCATGTGAATATGAGCTTTCTCTCTCATGCATGACTCTCTTCCTGGTCCTGCTTCCTTCTTAAGGCATGGAGACTCTGTAAGAAACCGTAACACATGGTGAGTGAGAGCTCTGGGTCGCTACACAATGGCTGACTACTGCCAAATATTTTGTGTACACTTAAAAATGGAAGAAAGAAAAAAAAGGGGGAATCTAGATTCCACTTGGGAATAGTTGCCAATTTGACTAAGTTCACAGCAACATGCCTGCCTGAGCCATGAGCCTATAATTGCCAGAAGCAATGATGCCAAAAGATATCTTACTTTGTATTCATCTCCAGGGTGCTTATCAGCATAACACCAGCAATTTTTAACCAGCGTGCCACGAGAATTTTTAAAACATGCAATACTTGATTATTTAGTCAGGGGCACTGACCTCTTTCCCCTTAGGTTATCAAGTAAAAAAATGACAACAGCCAACACAACAGTAGTCGCACAGTGTGAACGAATCAATACTATACCTATTTTTGGTCAGATCAGTAATATATTTACATATATCTGTGTGTGCACTGCAAAATTTTAGCAATTCTATGTGTCATGAGATGAAAAAGGTTGAAAATTGCTGGCATAACACAATTGTGAGATTGCTCTTGAGTCTTTGATATAAATTGTTAGGTAAGATTGAAGACCAGAGCAAACACACACCTAACGAGTCCCTTCTCCAGAAGCCAGTTAAGATAGTATGCTGAGATGCCTAAGAAGACTGTATTGTTTTTGTTCCTGGACATTAGATCTTTTCCTATATCCACCCTTGATTTTAAAAGTCCCAAATGATCCCAGAAGAATTCCAAAATTTCAAACCAGATTGAATAGAGAAGTCATGCTGTAGATTTATCATAACACATTAGCCCCGGATAATCAATGATTTTCTCCAGACAACAGTGTTAGCATATCCATTTTGTGGATATTAACAACCCTTTAAATGACTAAATTCTTTGCCAGTCTTCGGTGATTATCTCATACCAATTTCACAAGCTCTCAGGGCTTCCCCAAAATTTTGTATTTATTGATAATTTTTCAAAGATGTATGAAGTACTGCATTAAATTCAAGGATAGCCACTCTGGAATAGCAAAGGTAAAAGGAACTCCCATCTGTCCTCTAAATTCCTGCCTAGACCTGCAGTCCTCAGCCTCCGGGAACATCTCTGCTCCTCGCTGTTTTAGCCTGAGGAAACAGTTCTTGGTGGAACATTAGTCACTTCCTTACAAGCATGCTTTCCGGAAGCACTGGAAGCTTTGTTTCTCCTGTATCCTTAGACAGAGGAGTAAACAAGCCAACAGTGACCCCTGAGAGAGTTCACTAGTTAAGCCCATAGCCTTTAACATCTTTTAACTCAGAAGGGATCCTAGAGGTCACTCTGTTTAACCCCAATATTAAAAATGAAGTGGCTCTTAAGAAAAGGGACTGATATCAGTGGTATGAAGAAGGATAAAGTCCAGGCAACTTCTCTGAAACTGTAACTGGGATGATGGGGGCTAAATGGCAGGAGAGGAGCTGGGAGTTACTTGGACCTTGGAGGGACATGGTCCCTGGTCTCATGGTGAAGATGACAGGGCATTTGGGGAGGCTGTTTGTGTCCGCCTTGCAGTCTGTGGGTGAAAGAGTGGGTTGATTCTGATGACTGTTTCTTGAATTCTATCCTCACTAATGATGACTATGGTGAACTCTTCCTTCCTCCTATTCCAAAAAGGCGAGTCACTCAGCACAGTCTGGTCTTGAGTTGGACCTTCACATGAATATCATAGCTTGTGAGCATTTATTTACTTATTTTGGTGGAAGAGGTTTTTCCTAACCAGTGGTGTGATTATGTCATAGAAGCATATTTCTGCTTTCAGCTCAGAGAAATATTGGGGGAGAAACAAAAACAATCAGAATTTTTTTCTTCAGGCTTTAAGGAGGGGCAGCTGCCTCTATGTTGGTGAATAGCTTTCAGGATCACCTTTGTAATTTCATTTACCCCTAAGCTCTCCATGTCCGTTGCAGTCAGGAGGGGATTTCACTTGCCCACAGGAAGGCAGTCTCACTCGTGTTGCCTTCAAGTGTGTCCTACAGGTTAAAGATTGCTTTCTCTTCCCCAACCTGACTCATTAAAACCAACCTCTAGATTCAATTTAGGGAATCCCCCCTCACTATTTCAGCTTAGAAGCCATCAGTAGTTCATCCCACCATTAAGCCGAGAGCTCACTCACTCCCAGATTCATCCCCTAACCAGATCCCAGTGCCAGGCACGGAACCGGGGTCAATGAACCAAGTCCATTACTTCTGGCTCTGCTCTTTGTGTGGTTCTTTGCTGCTTTGTATGTAGTTTCTGCCAACCTGCTGCCTATTGCTGTCCCTTATATTTATACTTCTGCACCTTCTTCCACAGAATCCAGTCCATGCTGCTTCTTTAGGAGAATGTCAGGCATTATCTGTTGACTGACAACAGTTGTTTGTATAGAAAATAATACAATAATAAATAATATAAGAATAAACTCTGTGTTTTGTGTATTCACAACTGTAAGTCTACTTTTGCCCCACCCTGTATATCAAGGGATGCTATGTGATATAGATAAATTAAACTGGTATGTAGTTTGCTAATTTTGGGCAAGCTATTCACTTAATGGTGGGGTGTCTACAGAGAAAGTAGTCAAACAACTCTACTTTTCTCTCTCTTCCCTCCCTTTTTCAACAAATTTCTTGAGAGAGTAATTTGTATCTACCCCCTTTGTCTTATACTTTGTCCATTTAAATCTAACTTAATATCCCACAATCCTTCCACTCATATGCAAACTCTGAAATTCTCAAACTGCCAGATGTAAAATCTTTTCTTGAATTCTGTCCTCACTAATCTTCCTAAAGAATTTGATACAACTGTTAACTACCTTCTGGGAAATCCCCTTCCCTCACCTTTGAAGATACTGGATATAGTTTGCCTCCCAACTCTGACTGACTGATTTCTGTCTCTTCATTGGCTCCTCTCATACCACACTGATGACAACACAGGTGTCCCAAGATCTGTCCTCAATTCAATTTCTCTTCCTTTTCTATACCTCCTTTCTGGTGATCTCAAGTACTCCTGCTGTTTGAATTAGCACCTCTGTACAGATGCTCCCGGTCTTCTCTTTACGGATGCTAAATATTTAGTATTTACTAAATACATGTTACTAGTAACAATTTTCTAGTAGTTTTACATATGTACATTTTTTCTTTCCAACATGATTATAAAGTCTTCAAGAGAGCAGGGACCATATTTTCTACAACTATAAATACAGGATGAGTGTAAATGTTAGCAGAATAAACAAGAAATAAGTTATGCTTTTTCATAGGAAACATATCACATTAAAATCCATAGTCATTTTTACAATCTAAGACTAATGTCATATATTAACACCAGGAAAAGAAAAAAAAATAGCAAGTTTATTAACAACCATAACATTCTTTAGGTATTTTTTCTTTACCTTTACTAAATAACTAGTGCTACTCTATAAGAAATCTATCACTTTTTATGTACTTATTTTGTAACTTACCTCATTGAAATCTATAATTAGTCCTTTTAAAAAAATTATTCTGCTAGATAATCATTATAAAGATAATTGTCTCTACTTTAAAATAGTTATATCTTTTTTCTTATCTTATTGCATTGGTTGAAATTTCCAGATCCATACTTTAAAAAATGAAAACAATGGGCCTCTTGTTTTTAATGTTTTTTCTACAAGTAACAATCAGTACTGCTGTTAATTCAGATATTTTTATTTTCAGAAGTATCTGTCCACCCTAAATCACAGCATTTAACCTTTCCTTTTCATATTCAATTTTAAAAATAATCCTCACCTTAGGATATGTTTTGAGTGAGTGAGAGAGAGAGAGAGACACACACACACACATTGGTGTGAAAAACACTAATTGGTTGTCTTTCATATGTGCCCTGACCGGGAATCAAACCCCACAGCTTTTTTGGTGCATGGGATTTTGCTCCAATTAACTGAACCACCAGGCAAGGGCTATCTTTTTTTTTTTTTTTTAAATATATTTTATTGATTTTTTTACAGAGAAGAAGGGAGAGGGATAGAGATTTAGAAACATCGATGAGAGAGAAACACTGATCAGCTGCCTCCTGCACACCTCCTACTGGGAATGTACCTGCAACCAAGGTACATGCCCTTGACTGAAATCGAACCTGGGACCCTTGAGTCCATAGGCCGATGCTCTATCCACTGAGCCAAACCGGTTAGGGTAGCAAGGGCTATCTTAAAATTTTATTTGTGCCCTTATCTGATTGCTCTCTCAGACTGACCTTATATAATCTAAGTGGAGTGGAGATTTGGTAATTGTTCGTGATATGAATTATGAACAGCCACAACAGATAATGTAAATCATGAGTCATTTGGCCTATCTTTATTGATAAAATTATCAAGAGAATTAATGGTCATGTATTATTAGCCTGTTTACCATTTAGAAATAAACTTTCTGGAATAAAGATGACAAAATATGAAAATGCTAGTGAATTCTTCTATTCTCACGGGCCTTTTATTCTAGAGAAGGTAAATAGTCCATTAATAAATAGGTGAGCAAAATATTTTCAGATATTCTTAAGTGCTATGAAGGTAATAAAATAAGGTGATGTATTAAAGAGTGGCCAATAGGGATGTGTTATTTCAGCCAAGGAAGATAGATCTTTGAACAGAGACCTAAGTAACAATAAATGACAGAGAGAATACTGCAAGCAGAAGAAATAGCAATTGCAAAGATCCTAAGGTGAGAATGATCTTGGTATTTTGCAAGAACTGAGAGAAGGCTGAAGAGTAGTGAACAGAAGGAGAACAAAAGGATATGAGTTTAGAGAGATAGTAGGACCTGATGATGGTAGAAAATCTGGAAGTAACTCTTTTCTTTAAAAATATATATTTTTATTGATTTCAGAGAGGAAGGAAGAGGGAGAGAGGGAGAGAGAGAAACATCAATGATGAGAGAGAATCACTGATCAGCAGCCTCCTGCACACCTTCTACTAGGGATTGAGCCTGCAATCCAGCCATGTGCCCTTGACCGGAGTTGAACACTAGACCCTTCAGTCCATAGGCTGACACTCTATCCACTGAGCCAAACCAGCTAGGGCTGGAAATAACTCTTAAGGATGAGGAGAGTAATACACTTTCCATGATAAAATATTTACACTTAGAAGATTTACAATGTAAATTATAAACATAAATTTAGCTCAAATCTTAAGTAGAAAATAGGTCTAAATAAGGCAAACAAGTTCTCTGCATTCTATTCCCCATCAACATTCCTATTTACTTTTTTTTTTTTTGTCACTCTGAATAGCAACAAAGGTTTTGGAATGATAATATGCTTTCCTGGGAGCAAAACTTCCTTATGCAACAGATTGAGAGCCAAAATCATTTTGGCAGTTTAGGCGGTTCAGAGAGACACATCATCCTAACCAATTAGCTATGGGCTTTTTGAAGCTGAGTAATCAATCACACCATCTATACTAGTTGCAACATTAATGGAAAGTTAAACAAAACCACATGACTAGTACCTTTCTTTGTACTCTTATTTGGAGAGAAAAACAAGTAAATGAAATACTTTTAGTGCCCACTATAGTCATCCAAAAATAAAGTACGTAACAAATGGGTCTGGGTGAGTCAGGGTGGTCACTCTCCATGTGTCTTGATTTAGATTATGGGGCTATTTTTGGTTTGTCATGACTAGCTGGCTGCTGTGGTCTCAGACCAAGCCCAGTACACTGGTCAAAGCAATGCTTTGTCACACACAGAAGCTTGTGACAAAAAAAAACTGGCAACTTTCTGCCCCTTTGTTGAAAGAACACTGAATCCCAGTTGCGGCTAGATCCTCCTGCAATAGTCTCCAAAGGACTGCTCAAGCCTTTGTCATATAGAGTGTTAAATTTTCATACAGTTGTAGTCGTGTTCTTAGAAAGAGCAGATCACCAGTGAGATCTTGGGTCATAATGGTTTTCATGGTGATTAGAATTAGAAAGAAGCAGGGACAAACTCCTCAACTCAAACATCACCAGATCATCACTTCCTATGCACACTCTCCCTTACTCAGGATCGAACTTGCACAGGACCTGGTATAGAGTAACTCCTCAATAAAAGTCACCTGGTTTTTTTTTTGTTACTTTTATGAGCCCTCCTAATAGGTTTCTTTGGAAATCTTTGGATCAGTTCTCAAAGACCAGTCCATGGAATTATGTTGTCTATTATTACTGGTCTCCAGCAAAGTGAGAAACAAGTTTAAAAGTATTATTTATCACTTCTTGTTGATTGCCTTTAGTCTGGTCTTTTTGTCTTTCCTACCAGGTTCTTAACATTTACATGGTCTTTCTTTTAGTAAAGAATGTTAGTAGTATATGGTAGTAGTTGTTATTTTAAATGCCCTGAATTGGCAAATTAAATGTTGTCATTTCAATGTCAATCCCATTAAAAAAAATTTACTGAACCCTGAACACTAAATAAATCTGGGAACCCCTAGTCTGGATGTTTATAGCCTCTAGTTGTCTGACCTTTTTGGTCCTTACTGTAGTATTTTAGGTGAATGTTCACTTTGTAGCCTCTTCACCTATTTATATCCTTCTTCTATGCAATGTCTTATAACTGAAAGCTAGAAATGCAAGGGAAGGAGAAATGTGGTAAGGAAGCAGGAGTAGATATTAGCTATTCATAGTAACATTAGCATTTTATAATAGTATTACGGAAGGACAGAAAATAAGGCCACATAAAACATACATATTTTTAGTGTTATAAGTATGAAAGATTAGGAAGTTTTTCTAATAAGTATATCAACTTTTGAATGATCTGTTTTCTAATACTATGAATGTATTTTAAATATTAAATGCTTCTGTTCATACGTTTGCTGTCTTTAGTTTGCAAAAATAAAAGGTGCTTTAGACAGTCCTTTTAAGAAATATTTAGAATGACAAAAGATCCCAAATAGCCAAAGAAATTCTGAGGAAAAAAGAAGAAAACTACAGGTATCACAATCCCTGACTTCAAGTTATACCTCAAAGCTACATTAATCAAAACAGTATTGATTGGCAAAAAAATAGACACACAAACCAATAGAACAGAATTGAGAGCCCAGAAATAGACACACACACACACACACACACACACACAGATAGACAACTAATTTTTGAGAAGGTAGGCAAAAACATACAACGAAAAAAGGAAAACTTCTTCAATAAATGGTGGGAAAATTGGAAAGCCACGTGCAAAAGAATGAAACTAGACTGCTATCTGACATCATACACAAAAATTAACTCAAATGGATTAAAGATTTGAATATAAATAATAAAATACATAGAAGAAAACACAGACACTAAAGTTATGGACCTTGGTATCAGAGGAGTTACTGTGAACTTGACCCCAAAGGCAAGGGAAATAAAATAAAAAATAAATGAATAGAACTACATCAAACTAAAAATAAAAGAAACCATCAACAAAAGGAAAAGGCAACCAACCAAATGAGAGAAGATATTTGCAAATGATACCTCTGTTAAAGAGCTAATATCCAAAATATATAAAGAACTCAAACAACTCAACAACGAAAGAACCTCAAACAATCCAATTAAAAAATAGGTAAAGGACCTGAACAGATACTTTTCCCAAGAAGACAATATAGATGGCCAACAGATAAAAATAAAAAGATACTCAACTTCACTAGTTATAAGGGAAATACAAATAAAAACCACAATGAGATACCATTTCACACGACTATCATCAATAAGATAACCTGTAAATGTTGGACAGGATATGGAGAAAAGGGAACCCTTGTACACTGCCTATGGGAATGTAAATTGATGAAGCCTCTATGGAAAGAAAAGCACTACCATATGACTCAGCAATCCCTCTCCTGGTTATCTATTTTAAAAAATTGAAACACTTGTTTGTAAAGGTATTTGTACCCCTATAGTCATTGCAGCATTATTCAAAATAGCCAAGACATGAAAGCAAATTAAGTGTCCTTTGACTGATGATTGGATAAAGAAGTGGTACATATATGTCCATTGTAATTACAATATATATACTATGGACTACTATTCAGCCATAAAAAATGAAATATTGCCATTTGTGGCAATGTGGATGGATCTTGAAAATATCATGCTAATAAGTCAAATGAAAAAGGACAAGATCCCTATGATTTCACTTAGAGAGCAACAAATGAACAAATAAAATAAGTTCAGAGACACAGACAACAGTATGGTGGATACCAGAGAGGAAAGGAGTGATGGGAAAATTAAGAGGCTAAAGGGGGTCAAATATGTGGTGACAAAAGGAGACTAGACTTTGGGTAGTAAGCACACAATGCAATATACAGATGACATATTATAAAGTTGTACGTTTGAAACATATATAATGTTACTAACAAATGTTAGCTAAGTAAATTTTTTAAAAAGGAAGAAATATTTAAAACAGGGCAAATATAGATTTTCTACAATTAAATCAGTCTAAATCATTGCTTAGATTATGCCTCAAGATATACTGTAGCTTGTAAGGAAGAAGGTGAGAAAATTGCTTAAGCTGCCTCTGGCTCTGTTTTTATAAACTTGAGATAGTAAAATCTGTCACTAAAAACAGATTACAAACAATGGCCTTTTCTCCTGGGAGGGTAGTTGTCTGTGTATTTGAAGGTCATATAACTACCATACTATATCTGTAATAAATAAAGCATAAGAAAAACCTGGATTAAACATTGTAATGCCATTAACAACAGCTACTATTTATCCAGCATTGATTAAATACCAGGCATTATTCAAGGAGCTTTATGAACAGTGTCTGTTTTACTCCTTTTAGGAAGCCACTATTACTGCCTTCAATGTATACTTCAGGATATTGGGGCTTTGGGTACAATTCCCCATGAGTTACAAATGTCGGGCAAGGAAGACTCTTGAGAGTCAGTGGGCCCACCTGTTCCCATGCAGCAGTGCTGACCCCCTTGAAATCTCTGTGTTAACCAGGCTAGTGAGGGAAGCATTCCCCTCCCCCCCCACTCCCCCCCCACCCCCCAGTTGGGGATGTGCAGGAGGCAGCTGATCGATGGTTTTAACTCTATCCTTCTCCCTTCTCTGTAAAAAAAACAATAAAATATATTTAAAAAATAAAAATAGAAAATAAAAAGCAAAACTCAAGTTTAAATAACTTTTATTTTAAAAGTGGTATCAATTTTAATGTACATTGTATGTTTTCACTTAAATGATTTTTTTCATATTAGGAAAAAATAACTTTTTGATGAAAATATGTAGTCATTTCATATACATTCCATTTTTAATCCTTAATGTAATTGCTGCCAATAGAACATAAATTGTGTGCAAATCTTCTATAATAAAAGAGAAACATGCAAATGTGACCGTTACCACCAGCCAATCAGAGCAGCTGTATGCAAATTAACCCAGCCAAGATGGAGGCCAACAGCCACGGAACTAGAGCAAACCAAAGGGTTCTGTTGCAACTG
>PVJC01041631.1:0-15272 GCA_004026665.1 Murina feae
TTGAACAGACTATCATCCTACAGCTGGAAGGCTGGGGATGGTTGGGGGGAAATTAAGAGATCAACTGAAAGACTTGCACGCATGCATAGGAGCATAATCAATGGACACAAGAAACTGGGGGTTAGGGAGGAGGGGGGGAAGGGCAAGGGGAAAAAATGGAGATCTATCTATCATTTGTTGTAATACTTATCTATCATTTCTTGTAATACTTTAAGCAATAAAAAAATCTAAAAAAAATAAAAAATCTGTGAAAAAAAACAAAAACAAAAAAACTGTGGTACATCTACACAATGGAATACTACGCTGCTGTAAAAAGGAAGGTACTCCTACCATTTGCAACAGCATGGATGGAGCTGGAGAGAATTATGCTAAGTGAAATAAGTCAATCAGATAAAGATAAATATCACATGATCTCACCTATTTGTGGATTATAATTAACAACAAAACCATTGAACAAAAATAGATTTAAAGACAGAGAAGCATCAATCAGATGCTCAAACCTCAGAGGGAAGGCAGGGGAGGGTAGGCTTAAGGGGTAGAGATCAACCAAAGGACTTGTATGCATGCATATAAGCATAACCAATGGATATAGACACTGGGGGGTGAGGGCATGAGTGGGCAGATGAGGGGAATTGGGGGGATAAGGACACATTTTGTAATACCTTAATCAATAAAGGAAAAAAATATGAAATCATATGATCTTATCAATAGATACAGAAAAAGCATTTGATAAGATTCAACATACATTTATGATTAAAGGACTCAATAAAATAGGAATGGAAGGGCAGTACCTCAACAGAATAAAGGCTATCTATGATAAACCTTTAGCTTATATCATATTCAAAGGTGAAACACTGAAAGCTTTTCATCTAAGACTAGGAACAAGACATAATGTCCACTCGGACCACTCTTATTTAACATGGAACTGATGGAAGTCCTAGCCAGAGCAATAAGGCAAGATAAAGAAATAAAAGGCATCCAAATAAAGAATGAAGAAGTCAAACTGTCACTTTTTGCAGGCGACCTGATTCTGTATATAAAAAAATCCTAAGGACTCCACCACAAAACTATTGCAAACAATAAACAAATACAGTAAAGTTGCAGGATACAAAAATCAATGTGCAAAAACCCATGGCCTTACAATAAAACTTAAGAAGAAGAAATGGAGGCCTAACCAGTTGGCTCAGTGGATAAAGCATCAGCCTGCAGGGAGAAGGGTCCCAGGTTCGATTCCAGTCAAGGGCATGTACCTTGATCGATGTTTCTCTCTCATCAATGTTTCTAACTCTCTATCCCTCTTCCTTATTCTCTGTATAAAATATATTTAAAAAAAAAGAAAAAAGAAATGGAAAACAATAATTTTCTTTGCAATTGCTACCAAAAGAATAAAATAGCTAGGAATATACTTAACAAAGAATGTGAAAGACCTATATACCAAAAATTACAAAGCATTATTAAAAGAGATTCAAGAAGACACAACGAAATGGACATATATCCCATGTTCATGGATTGGAATGATCAACAAAGGTAAAATGGCCATAATATCCAAAGCAATATACAGATTTAATGCAATTCCCATAAAAATCCCAATGTCATTTTTTTTTTAAAGAAATAGAACAAGAAATCATCAGATTTGAATGGAACCACAAAAGACCCTCAATAGCCAAAACAATCATGAGAAAAAGGAACAAAGATGGAAGTATTCTGCTACCTGATTTCAAGTTATACTACAGAGCTACAATAATCAACACAACATGGTATTGGCAGAGAAATAGACACACATATCAATGGAACATAATAGAGAACCCAGCTATAAAACCACATATAAATGGACAGATCATTTTTGACAAAGGAGCCAGAAACACAAAATGGAGTAAAGATAGGCTCTTCTATAAATTATACTGGGAAAACTGGAAAACCAGTTCATGCAAACAAATGAAACTGGGTTACAGTTTGTCCCCATGTGCAAAAATTAATTCAAAATGGATCAAAGAACTAAACATAAGACCCAAAACAACAAGTTACATAGAAGAAACTATAGGTACCCAATTTATGGACCTTGGTTATGGAGAACATTTTATGAACTTGACCCCAAAGGCAAGGGAAGTAAATACAAAAGTAAATGAGTGGGACTACATCAAACTAAAAAGCTTCTGCACAGCAAAAGAAACTGACAACAAAACAAAGAGGCAGTAAACCTGATGGGAAATGATATTTGCAAAAATTAGCTCCAACAAAATTTAATTTCCAAAATATATAAAGAACTAATAAAGCTCAACATCAAATAAGCAAACAACACAATCAAAAAGTGGGCAGAGGACCTGAAAATACACCTCCCCCAAGGAGACATGGGAACAACTAATAAAATATAAAAAGATGTTCAGTGTCATTGACAATTAGGAAAATGCAAATCAAAACTACAATGAGATACCACTTCACACCTATTAGAGTGGCCATTATCTATAAGACAAATAATAACAAGTGTTGGAGAGGTTGTGGGAAAAAAAGTAACCCTCATTCATTGCTGGTAGGAATGTAAACTGTTACAACTGCTATGAAAAGCAATCTGGTGATTCCTCAAAAAGTTAAGACTAGAGCTACCATATGACCCAGCAATCTCTCTCTTGGGTGTATACCTGAAAAACTCAAAATCATGTATTTGCAAAGATATATGCACCCCTATGTTCATTACAGCATTATTCACAGTGATCAAGGTCTGGAAACAACCAAAGTGTCCTGTGATAGAGGACTGGATAAAGAAGAAATGGAACATATACACAATGGAAAACTACTCAGCCATAAGAAAGAATGAAATAGTGCCATTTGCAACAACATGGATGGAACTCGAGACCATTATGCTAAGTCAATCAGATAAAGTTAAGAACCATATTATATCACTCACATGTGGGATATAAAACTGAAAATTGTGAACACAAACAACAGTGTGATGACTGCCATTGGGAAGGGAGTAAAGGCAGAAGCGGGTCCTAATGTATGCTGACAGGAGATCTGACTTTGGTTGGTGAGCACAGAGTGAAATATACGGGTCTTGTAACATAGAAACCCACACCTGAAATGTATATGTTCATGTGGACCACTGTCACCCCAATAAATTTAATAAATAAAATAAAAAATAGTATCTTGTCCCAAATATTAGCAGACTAAAGCTGATTAACTCATTTGAGGAGTAAAAATGACACTTCTATTAAAGTAGGCTTTCTGAATTTCTTTTTGTTTTATATCTACACTGATTCCCAGAACTTGAATTCCAATTAACTGAGCTCACACAAAGTGTCAAGCGCTTTGCTAGTTGATGGATAGAAACCCAGATAGGACATGCCCTTATATTCAAGACCCTCAGAATATACTGGGAAATACAGAACTTGAAGCAAATAATTCTAATTCAGTGCAGAGTGATACCTGCAACAATAGAGATATGTTCCAAGAACTATATGTATCATGTACTTAGGTGGGAGAAAGGGAGGCTTTATTGAGGAGGGATATTTACTTTGGGTCTTGAAATATGATTATAAGCTCTTCAGACAAAGAGCAATGTAAAAGGAGTAAAAATTTATATGAAGTTAAGATGACTGGCACAGCCAAATATATGGGGCAAAAGAAAAATTTCCAAAAAGCCCACTGGCTTTTTCTATTGATTTACAGCTGAATCATATGAGCACAATGAATATTTAGAGACTGTATGATATAAAAAGAACAATCAGAATAAGCTATTATGTCTTCCTGAATCTCATTTAAAACTTAATTAAGTCTAGTGGGAAGCTGGCAAAGTCCCTTCTGGGTAGAAAGAGATAGATCTGTCACTGTGAAAAAGGAAAGGAAAAGAAAAAAAAAAAGTCAGCTTATTTCTATAAGCCTAACATATTTTTAAACTCCACTTTGCAATGATGGAAGAGTAGATGCTTGTATTGAAGAAACATTTTGTTTTATAAAGTGTTTTTTAATATATTTTTATCTGATATTTATAACCACCCTTTGAGGTACAAAGAAATAGAACATGTATTATTTTCCATTTTACCCATATATAAGCTCAGAGAAGTAACGTAACTTGCTCAAAGTCATAAAGTTTGTCAGTTAGCAGAACAAGGATCGAAATCCAGATCTTCTAATACTAAATTCTTTTCTCTCTACTATACCACATGCTTTACCAAACTCGACAACACATTTACAGAGTAAATTATGCCATAAAAGTGTAATTGTACTTAAACTGCCCTGTGGTAATCTTCAATTGTATCAATTAATTAAAATGAATTCATTCACTTCTTCACAATAAGCCTATTAATAATCATATCATCTTTCAAAGACATGTAGACATGAGGTAACTTCCCCCACCCCCTAATAAATCCTTACAGTGTAAATCTCTGCTTTTTCTTATTCCTTGCTCTTTGCCCTGGGAGGTTATCTTGTGCATACTTACAACAACCAGCTCCCTTGCCTACAGTTTCCTGTTGGGTTTGGCCAGTGGAAGGCACTGGCATACCAGAAAAAAGGTGAAAGCAAGATTGGAGAATGTATTCCCTTGCCTCCCTTCCTGCTGGTAAATAATGGATGGTAATGGCCCTTTGCTAAAAGCCACAGCTCCTGTCATGTGGTCCTTTACATATAACCATCCTCTCCGAGTTTCAATAATCATTTCCCCTGTTGTTCTTTCAATACCAGATTTGGTAACAGGTGCTGCTGTTATCCCTGGGATACTTACCTCATAATTCCTTGTGGCTTTCCCTAAACTCTATTCACACTTTTGTAAATAGTCCCAGTGTTACATTCTCTTCAAAGCATCCAAGATGTGTGTGCCATCTGTTTCCTGCTTCGACCCTGACTGATAAAGCCCCTAGTGTTCCTTTTAGTTTCCTTGCATCCATTCCTGATAATCTTCTCATGCAAGCTCCTGATTTTCTAATAACCATCACATATTCACTGAGGCATCCTCACTCTCACTGTCCCCCAAATGCCCACGTACTAGTCACAAAATCATTTACATGATTATCTTTGTTAGGTGTGCTTAGTAGTTAAGGATGTAATGGTTTAGTCCCAAAGGAGCTATGGAGTTGTTGGTACTTAAAATGTAATTGCATTAGTTTAATAACAAGACTGGAAACACATTTCACAAACATGGGATATATTTATCAGCTGCATCTATGTTTTTTTTTTCTTTTTACAACTTTCAGCTTTAAATTAAACATTTGATAATGCACTAGTAAGTTCACTGTACTCCTAATTTATGATGACCTTGAATCTTAGAAAGAATTTTTGTAATTTGACACAGTGCCTTCTCTAGAGTATTTATGTAGTTGAAAGAAAGAAAAGTAAGAAAATGGATAATGCATTCTAATGCAAAGAATATTTGTTAATGGAAAAAAGCTGTTATTTTAAGTACTAACATTACCACGACTCTCAACATAAATTGGCTTTCCCTTGATTATATTTCCCCCTACATTTAAAATGAGAACCTTCTGAGAATGGGTTACTATGTTGCAGGTTAGCACCTGCAGCTCAGGCAAAAGAGTGTCTACAAAAAATCAGAGAGCTACTGGGAATAATTATCCATATGTCAGAGCAAATCCTATATAACTAAACATGCCCATAGAATAACTCAAGTGATCATGAACACTTAAAGAGTGCGATTCTGCAGAGCTATCTTAACATTGAGTAGTATTTCTGAAGTCATAATTGCAAACATATGATACAGAGAAAGCATGAGCAAATATGTCAACAACAAACATACTTGTTTGGTGTTAGAAAACTGCATCGGTTCTTTTTGATGTATTTACTACTGGCTCCATGAAACAAACTCTCAACTGTTTCAAATAATTATTGCATTTTACTGTCCACTAAATTGACACTTTTGACCAAATTACTAGTTGCTCTGGTTTTCAGTAGCATAGGTAAGTTCTGACAAACTGTAAGCAGATGGATGAAAGCAATATAGTTAACTTTGTAATGAACATCTACAAATGATCACCAGAAACAAAGCATCTAGTTTGGGGTGACAAAAAGATTCCTAAAGCATCATCACAACCCGGTTCTTTAAAAATAGCACAATGAAAAAATTTAGTGATAACTTCTAAAATTGTATTTGAACTAGGACAACTTCCATGCACAGAAATAGAGATAATTTGTTGCCAGGATGTTTCTAGTGTCTGTAAGTTTCAAAAATAAGTTCCTGTTTTACTCTCAATCTGGAACATCTCATCATCACCAAAATGAATATTTGGTTCTGACGTTTTATATATTTACTATCTTTAAAAGGTAGCCAGAGGATTGCAATCCTTGACATTTACATTTATTTAATTTATTGTCCACAGGATTTGAATTGGTTATTTAATTTAAATTAATGGGCCATGTTCAAATCAAAGAAAGCTAAACTAATTAAGGCAAAACAGTCTAATCAGTCACTTTAAACTCTAAGATTTATTGCAGACATTCAAGGTTTGAATTTAATTGCATTTATTGAATCAAGTCAAAAAACTATTTGACAATAATGGTTGGGCTAGGCTAATCTATAAGGAAGTCTAACCTAAGAATACAGGTAGAGGTTCAATTCAGTTCAACTTTTGAGCACTGGGTGCCATACAGGTGCTGGGTATTGGGGAGAGAGAGATGGCTAGGCATCTTACCCTGCCTTCAAGGATCACATAGTCTATTGAGAGGAATCAAAAGAGAGAGATAATATCTCAAGGGATGAGCCTTCTTATCTCTTCTCAGTCTGAAACCCACCCTTCTGAAGAAGATATAACTTCTAAAGATACATTAGTTAAAAAACTTTTCCTGAGTACCTACTACTATGTGTTGTAAACTTGTACTATTGCTAGTGAATGAAAATACATAGATCAAGTTTTGGTTCTGTAATTGAGATGTACCAAGAGAAGGCAGAGAAAATAAATAAATGTTTACAACAAAGTAGGAATGGAGCAATAAATGACCACTGTGAAGAGAAGCACAACTTGTTCTGGAAACCTTGGGGACTATGAGATGTTGCCAACTAGTACACTTAATAAATATTTAATAAGTGTCCACTATGTGCCAGTTGATGGGGGTAAAAAGATGAATAAGACATGGCTCCTTCCTGGAATAGCTCATGATTCAGTGGAGCTGTGAATTGCAAGTCTTAAAAATGGTTGCATCAGATAATTAAAAAATAAAATAAAAATGGAATCCTCAGGCTTCTGAAAGACATATTACTGGTTTAGGGTAAAAAACAAACAAACAAAACAAAACAAAACAAAAAAACAAATAGAAAATTCTGTGGAAAGAATGAACAATGTATATTTATAGACTCAGAACTGTCAGTTAGTTGAAGTTTAAATAATTGATTTTACTGAAGTTCAAAAATCACTCACAATATAATTATGAAAGCTATAAACTAAATTACATTAAGTTGCCTCAAATATTTTCCTTGGATTAAATTTAAATTATGACATCAGATTGTCTGTATAATATCAAAACCACTGGTTGAAAATTGTAAGATTTGGTTAACTAGTTGTTAATCTACCTAATGCTAAATGTTTTAAATGTAATAACAATAATTTTCTATAAATATAACAATGTTCAAACACTTATTCACAAAATTGCTGCTTTAGTACATTTATGTTCAACTAGGGGCCCGGTGCACAAAAATTTGTGCACTCGGTAGGTCCATCAGCCCAACCTGTGCTCTCTCGCAGTCTGGGACCCCCCCTGGGGATGTCCACCTGCTGGTGTGCCTAGTCAGCCTGAGTGAGGGGCTGATGGCTGTTTGCAGGCTGGCCAAGCCCCCCCAGTGTGGATCCTCACCCCATTGAAGTGTGGCCAGCCTGGGTGATGGACTGAGGGCCGTTTTCAGGCTGCCCACAGTCCAAGTTTTGGGTCCCTACTGGGGCACCTGGCCAGCTTGGGTGAGGGGCTGATGGCTGTTTGCAGGCTCGCCAAGCCCCCCAGTGGGGTCCCTCACCCCATTGGGGTGTGGCCAGCATGAGTGAGGGGCTGAGGGGTATTTTCAGACTTTCAGGCTGCCCACAGCTCTCATTGACCCAATGTCCCAGCAAAGCTGGCTGGAAGCAGGTTTCTGGGGTTTATTTATCTTCTATAATTGATACACTGTTCCTTTAAGCTGGGGCCTGGGCAAGTAATGAAACCTCCTCTCTGCTTCCACTCTGGCTTCTATAATGAAACAATGTTTCCCTTAGAAGTCAGGCCCGGCCTGCTGTTTGCTTCAGCTTCTGATACTTCTAGGATTGAAACAATGTTGCAAATATGTTGTTCCCTGGAGCAGAGAGAAGCCCAGGCAGCCCGCAAACAGTTTCACTCCTGCTGCAACAGAAACTGCCTATTTACTCTGCTCCCTGAGTGCCGGCCTCCATGTTGGCTGGGTTAATTTGCATACAGTCGCTCTGATTGGCTGGTGGGCATGGCTTAGGCGTCCCAAAGGGATGGTCAATTTGCATATTATATTTTTATTATATAGGATAGGGAGTTGAATTGGTTAGGAACAGAACTTTTTATAGTTATACTAGGGGCCCAGTGCATGATTAAATTGTGTGGGGTCCCTAGACCTAGATGCAACCAGGGCTATGTCTGCTGCCCAGCATTACTCCTCCACTTCCATGGCCCCTGCCCCATGAACCCCAAGCTCACAGCCCCACCCTATGAGGCTCCTCAGCCTCCGCTGCCTGCCCTACCACACTGTGAGAGCCAGACCAGTCCTTTGCTTGTTTGGGCCTACAGCTTAATCTTCCCAGCCACTACACCACAGGCATCTGGGGGCCCACAGCTCCCGCTCTCTCAGCTCCATAGCCTGGTGTTTGGCCATCTGTCCAGCTGTTTTGGACATTACAGACCCTAGCTCTTCGTGTGTGTGTGTTTGTGTGTGTTTGTGTGTGTTTGTGTGTGTGTGTCTGTGTGTGTGTGTGTATGACAGTTTGTTTGCACTTACACAGGACATATTATTTTCAAGTTCCAAAGTTCATAAATTTTATGATTACAAATAATCTCCCTCTAAAAATTTCTTTTTTATAGCTAAGAATCATTATTTTTGGAATTATTTTACATGCATCAATTATGCCACTTGCAGAATATGTGCTTGCCAGTCTACTGCCTTTACCTGCCATTTAAGTGAATCCTCAAGGTTTCTAGTAGTGTGAGAGAAAAAAAATTATTACATCATCAACCTGAATGGTCTCTTGAAACTATATTAAGCTTTCAATATGAAATCTAAGCCTGCTATACTATAGTATATTTTTAAATCATATTCATTTTAACATACATATATGGCAATATCTCTAAATCTTTCTAAGCAACAAAAGTATCATACAAATAATTTATATCACTCCTCCCACCTCCCATGGGAGGAGTGATATAAATATTATAATATTTATATCCAACTTTACTTTTTACCACATCACCCCAAATTAGTCATCAATATATGATTTTACCAAAATTAGTCAATAGTGTGATTAGTCATTAATATGAAGTTAGTAAACTTGTTCTGTGAAAATGAAATAGTAAATAATTTGGACTTTGCAGGCCATATGGTCTCTGTCACAACTACTTAATTCTGCTGATGTAGCCAGAAAGTGCCCTCAGACAATCTATATCTATACTAATAAAAGGCTAATATGCTGATTAGACTGGGAGATCTTCCAGACATCCTTCCAGACAAAGCCATGGTGGTGGGGTTGAGGCAGAGGAGGTTAGGGGTGATCAGGCCAGGAGGGGAGGGCAGTTGGGGGAAATCAGGCTGGCCAGGGAGGGCAGTTGGAAGCCATGAGGCAGGCTGGGGAGGGCAGTTGGGAGCAAGCAGGCCATTGGGGGAGCAGTTAGGGGTGAGAAGGCCAGCAACGGGGGTCAGTTGGGGGCAAGCTGGCCAGCAGGCAGAGTGGTTAGGGGAGATCAGGCAGGCAGGTAGGTGAGCGGTTAAGAGCCAGTGGTCCCAGATTGTGAGAGGGATATCCAACTGCTGGTTTAGGCCTGATCCCAGCAGTCAGACATCCCCCGAGGGGTCCCAGATGGGGAGAGTGCAGGCCAGGTTGAAGGACACCCCCTTGTACACAAATTTTGTGCACCAGGCCACTGATCTATACATATATAAAAGCCTAAGAAAACAGTTGACTGGTCACTATGAGGTGCACTGACCACCAGGGGGCAGTCAACTCGGACAGATGTAAAGGAAACAGGCAATTGAGTCTATGAAAGATTGCAAGCAGGTGAGGCTGAGCTGCAGTTCACATTGGGAGGCCAGGGCACTGGCCAAAACTCTGCCATTCCCCAGCCTCTAACCTCCATCAATCCCTCAGGCTGCATCTTCCCCAGGCAGCTGGTACCAAGAGACAGAGAGAGGGCAAAAAAGAGACCATGAACTCATCCCTAGTGCCTGTCACCTCTTGTCAGACCAGAGTCACCCCAGGACTTGTAGGATGGCATGCAAAGTGGGTGGCTTTGACCCACAGCTACCATGACTCTCCGGTCTGCCATGGGTGCCCCTTGGGCACTCACCCCACTTCTTTGAGCCTCAGTCTGCACTCCTAGCAAGGCTGTGGGAGCTCTGCCCTAGGGACCCACTTATCCACAGCTGGGTGTGGCAGACCAGCAGATGCGAGGGGCAGGCAGTGAAATATGGGGGAAGATGCTCAGCTGACCGGGGTGAGCAGAGCTGAGATGAGTGGGTATGGCTCCTCCTGGTCTGCCTCCTGCTTTTCACACTACTATATTCCTCAGGGGGTGTTGGATAATGGTTTCAGCCCCATCACAACAGGCCACCACAATGGACCCCACTGGTACATGAATCCATGTACCGGGCCTCTAGTAAATAAATAAATGAAAGTGACTGTGTTCATTAAAACTATGTATACAAAAGCAGGCAGTGGGCTGCATTTGCCCCACAAGCAAGTTTGTTAAATGCTGGGATATACAATCAGTTCACCTTTGTTCACAGTTCCTCCTTTCCCTTTTTTAAAAATACATTTTTATTGATTTCAGAGAGGAAAGGAGAGGGGGAGTAAGATAGAAACATCAATGATGAGAGAGAATCATTGATTGGATGTCTCTTGCATGCCCCCTATGGGGATTGAGCCCACAACCCAAGCATGTGTCTTTGACACGAATCAAACCCAGAACTCTTCAGTCTTTAGGCCAACATTCTATCCACTGAGCCAAACTGGCAAGGGTCCTCATTTCCATTTTTTCAACCTTTGTATCCCACTACTTTTAAGTTCATTTTCCTTCTTTCTGAAATGCATCCTTCTGTAGTTCTTTCAGAAAAGGTCTCTAAAACAATTCTCCAAAGAGGATATACAGATGGCCAATAGACATAAAACAGATGTTCAATATCACTAACATCAGAGAAATGCAAATTAAAATCACAGTAATATTTCACCTCACACCTATCAGAATGGCTAGCATCAATAAATCCATAAATAAGAAGTGTTGGCAAGGATGTGGAGAAAATGGGACTCTCATACACTGTTGGTGGGAATGCAGACTGGTGCTACCACAATGGAAAATAGTATGAGGTTTCTCAAAAAAATTAAAAATGGAACTGTCTTATGACTCAACAATTCCAGTATCTATTTATTTGGCCATAAGAAAGAATGAAATCTTACCATTTGAGAAACACAAATACCATAAGATTTAATTTAAATATGGAATCTAAAGAACAAAATAAATGAATAAAGAAAATTGAAACAGACTAATAAACAGAGCAGACTCCTGGTTGCCAGAAGGAAGGAGAGCTGGAGGACTGAATGAAGAGGTGAAGGTATTAAAAAGTACAAATTGGATAATCAACAGAAAACTCACAGGAGAGAACCCTGATACCCAAGGACTGAAGGTGGAGCCAGCATAGAGACTGGTAGGAGGGGCAAGGGCATGAAAGGGCTGGACGGGCACCCACAGATGGCAACTAAGTCCCAGAGAGACATCTCAGTTGGGGTAGGGGATGCCACTGAGAACTCTGGGATCTAATCCCAGAGCTGGGCTCCCCAGCAGAAAGCACCAAACTGAAGAGGGAACTCACATAACATCTAGCTGTGAAAAGCAGTGGGGTGCTGTCTGCCAGGGAGTGGCAGCTGAAAGGTTGGGCACCCTCTTAAAGGGCCAATGCACAAAAATTCCCTGTGGAGCCACCCACCTTGCGCTCTGGAAGAGGGAAGGTGAAGTGGACTGGAGCTGTGAGAGCAGACCCAGGACTGGGGTCTTGGGGGATAGAGCTCAGAAGGCATACACCCCAAGTTTCCTGGGCTGAGTCATTCCCTCGCAGAGCCAGAGAACATCTTTACCATACAGACATTTGCCTTGCCTGGAGGGATAGACATCTGCCTTGCCTGAGGGGAAGATAGTCGACACACCTGATTGAAAAACACCTTCCCTGACACCACTTAAGAGATTAAAAGTAACAATTAGGAGAACCTAAGATCTGAGGTTACTGAACCCAGGGTTGGTCTGACCTCACCAGTCAGATATCTGATGCCATTCCTGTCACCTACAACATAGATCCTTTGAGTGAGGCTGTTATCAGAAGCGTATACATCCAGGGACACTGGAAACATGGCAGCCAGGGATCAGCCACGAACCCAGGAACATCGGACCCCCAGGCAGTGCAAATATGTGGACTCAGATGAACCCTGCACCTCCTCACGGAAAGGAGAGAGAAAACTACATAAGCAGACACCCAGAGAAGAGACATCATGGGGAGACAAAAAAACAGCCTTCATATGAAAGAAAAACAAGCATCACCAGAAAAATAAGTAAACAAAATGGAGGCAAGCAACCTGTCAGAGAAGGAATTCAGAGAAATGGTCATAAGGTGGATGAAAAGAATGGAAGACAAATTCGACAATATGTGTAAGAACCAAGAAGAAATGAAAAATGCCATCACTGTTAAAAAGAACTCAATAGAAAGCATCAACAGTAGACTATAAGAAGCAGAGGATTGCATCAGTGAGCTAGAAGATAAGGTAGGAAAAAATACCCAAGCAGAGCAGCTTCTAGAAAAAAAATTAAAAAGCCAGAGGAGAGCCTAAGAGAACTTTGGGACAACACAAAAAGAAACAACATCTGTGTAATATGGGTGCCAGAAGGAGAGGAAACTGAGCAAGGAATAGAAAGCTTGTTTGAAGAAATAATGATAGAAAACTTCTCTGATATAGGGAAGAAAAAACTCACACAAATCCAAGAAGCTCAGAGAGACCCAAACAAAATGAACCCCAAAAGACCAACACCAAGGCACATTATAATTAAATTGGCAAACACCAATGACAAAATAAGAATCTAAAAAATGGCCAGAGAGAGAACCAAGATGGCGGCATAAGGTATATACCTAAATGTGCAACCTCCTACAACCACATTAAAAAATACATCTATAAACCTAAATGGCCATCCTCCAGAACCAGGGGAGTGGAAGCTTTACAACTAGAAGACAAGAGAAGGAGTGCATTGAGACTGAGTAGTTCTCGGCGCCAAAACTGAGAGGCACAGATGTGCGTGAAACAGTGGCGGTGCGGGCGAAATGGTGGCAGCAGTGGCACCTGGGTTGGCAGCTTGAAAGGGATTACAAGATCGAGGGCCGCACTGAACTCGGTGTGGACTGTCTGGAAACAAGGCGGAAGACAAGTGGCTTCTAGCAGAGCTGTTCACAGTGATCACTGATGTGGAACTCTGAGAATCAGGGATTCAGGGGTGCACAGACACCAGGACGTGGAGACGGCAAAACTTGAAGAAACTGTGGAGCCGGATGAGGGGCAGCCATCGCAGGTTGCTCCACCCTGGTGATTCTGAGACCCTGCCCCACCCAATTTACAAGCCCACCCAAGCCATGTGCCTGCCTACCTATAGCCTAACCTAAAAGACTACAGCTGGGACAGAGATCACCACTCTATCAATGCAAGGAAGCATCCAAAATGCAGAGAAAAAGAAAGAGATCACAAATGACAGAAATGGAGGAAAGCAAACGAGTGGACATAGAGTTCAAAATCATGATTTTAATGTTTTTCAAGAATTTTCCAGAAACTGCTGATAAATTTAGTGAGATCCTCAATAAATCTAGTGAGACCCTCGAGGATATGAAAAAGGACCAACTAGAAATTAAGCATACACTGACTGAAATAAAGAATATTATACAGAGATCCAACAGCAGACTAGAGGTTAGCAAGAATCAAGTCAAAAATTTGAAATACAAATATGCAAAAAGCACCCAACTGGAAAAGAAAAAAGAATCCAGAACTGTAAAGATAGTGTAAGGAGCATCTGGGACAACTTTAAACTTACCAACATCCGAATTATAGGGGTACCAGAAGAAGAGAGAGAGCAAGATATTGAAAACCTATTTGAAGAAATAATTTCCTCCACCTGGTGAAAGAAATAGACTTACAAGTCCAGGAAGTGCGGAAAACCCCAAACAAAAGGAATCCAAGGAGGACCACACCAAGATACATCATAATTAAAATGCCAAGGGCAAAAGACAAAGAGACAATCTTAAAAGCAGCAAGAGGAAAACTGTTAGTTACCTACAAGCGAGTACCCATACGACTGTCAGCTGATTTCTCAACAGAAACCATGCAGGCCAGAAGGGAGTGGCAATAAATATTCAAAGTCATGAATAGCAAGAACCTACAACCAATATTACTTTACCCAGCAAAGCTATCATGTAAAATTGGTTGTCAAATAAAGAGCTTTACAGACAAGAAAAAGCTAAAGGAGTACATCACCACCAAACCAGGATTACTTCAAATGCTGATGGGCATTCTTTAAGAAGAGGAAGAAGGATGCAAATTAAAACAACAATGAAGTACCATCTTACACCTGTAAGAATGGCTATCATCAACAAATCAACAAATGACAAGTGCTGGAGGAGATATGGAGAAAAAGGAACACTCGTGCACTGCTGCTGGGAATGCAGACTGGTGCAGCCACTGTGGAGAACAGTATGGAGTTTCCTCAAAAAATTAAAAATGGATCTCCCTTTTGACCCTGTGATCCCACTTCTGGGAATATATCCTAAGAAACAAGAAACACCAATCAGAAAGGACATATGCATCCCTATGTTCATAGCAGCACAATTTACCATAGCTAAAATTTGGAAACAGTCTAAGTGCCCACCAGCAGATGAGTGGATTAGAAAACTGTGGTACAACTACACAATGGAATACTATGCTGCTGTAAAAAGGAAGGAGTTCTTAGCATTTGCAGCAGCATGGATGGAACTGGAGAACATAATGCTAAGTGAAATAAGCCAGTCAATGAAAGAAAAATACCACATGTCCTCACTCACCTATGGATAATAA
>PVJC01041632.1:0-15269 GCA_004026665.1 Murina feae
CTCAAAAAAAGAGAACAACATGCAGGGGAGGGCAAGGGTCTGAGAGATCAACATAGAGGGGGTGCCTGCTCCAAGCCTCGACGGTGTACCTGGGGGCAGGCCCCCAGCAGGTAGACACACACAGGAGGACTGCTCCGAGCCTCAGATGCGGCTGGGGGCAGGTCCCCAGTGGTGACACACACACACACACACACACACACACACACAAAAGGTGCCTGGCAGACTGGGGCCATCATAGGACATCCACTGAGGGGTTCCAGACTGTGAGAGGGGGCAGGCTGAGCTGAGGGACCCCCACTCTCCCCCCATGCACGAATTTCATGCACTGTGCCCCACCACAATCCCACGTGTGTGTACTGTACATACATGTACACACTAGATAATGTCCTCACCACACTCTTACCACGTAAGCCCTGTATTATGCCCATCTGGCAGATGAGGAGACTGAGGCCTGGAAACATACTAACAAAGCCAGTAAGTGATAAAGTGAAGATGGCCTACGAGAAGCTGGAAGCCCATGCGCCTAAAACCGGCCCTATGTCACCTCAGCCAGTTCTGACTTTCTTTTCCTTCCCTTTGTGTCTAGCATGGCTGTCCCCACTGGGGGCGGAGCTAAACCTCAGCGCACAGCTTTCCTCTGCACCCTTCTCCTGCTCTGCTCGCCCGTCAGCTGTCAGGTCTCACTGATTTGACCACAGTTCCACTTCCGCCCCGTCCACGCTCCGTTGCTCAGCCCCAGCAATCACCTCCCTGTGTTCTGTGTGGTTGCTGACTGGCCAGTGTCCCTGCCCAGGCAGGGCTGGTAGGAGAGGCGCAGACGGGTGCAGTGAGACAACCGAGGCAGACCAAGGTCGCAGCAGAAGTCACCGCAGTGCTTTTCAAACCATTTTTTAAGCCCAGTGACAGTCTCTCTTCCAATGCGAGCTTTGCGCTTTGCGGCAGCTCTGGGAGGAAGTGCTGCTCCCAGAGCCCTTCCCAGGCTCCCCTGAGCCCTGCCCCCCTTGGACAGGGCAGCCTTGGGGCACTCCTGACAGATCCCTGGGATTTCTAGGCGCAGAGTTTGGGAAGCCTTCCTTTAAGGCAAGGGGGTTGCTGGCCAGAGAGTGAAATGGTTTTCTCAAAGTTAAGAACCACTTGAGCCCCTGCCTTTTTCTCCCCAAACAAGAGCTTCCTACAGTGACTTCCTCACGGGGTTGTCAGTGCCTTTTAAGGACCCTGTAGACTCTCCAGTTTTCCAGTTCTCTTTCTACTATGGTTGGTCTAATATTGCTCAGGCTCTGTCTTACCCGATAGGAGAGACAAGTGGTCGTCCAGGGACCAGTGGGAAGCCCAGAGGGTGATGGATGTCACAGCGAGAGCTACTCCCCTCAGAGGAGCCAGGCTCCCACTCACCTTCCCGGGGGCTGCAGCGCCCTCCTCCCAGTAGCCTGAGTCCAGGTGCTAGCAGGGCTCCTGGGGGACTTCACCCCACATGGGCGTTTCCTGTGGACTGCCTGGCCCCGGGCCTCGCCTGGTCAGCTCGAGCCCAGGCTGTCCTGCCTGAACTGGAGTAGGAGCCTTCCGCTGCAGCATAACCTCATGGTCTGACCCCGGTGCCTTGATTCAAACCAAGACCCACAGGCTTTCTTTGCTGTCGCCCACTTGTCAGTTTCTCCAATAAAGGCCACACTTCACCCCATGGCATGCCGTCACAGCATCATTTCTTTCATCTTGACCTCATTTCCCATTCCACTTCCTGCCAGAGTTGGCATTTCCAGTAGAAACTGGGCAGAGACACCATCAGCAGGCCCTCTGCTGGGAAGGCTTCAGAGCCAGAACAGATCTCCTTCTCCCCTTGTGGCCCTGCCCAACTCCCAAAGGACTGCTTGTCTTCTGGGATGGCTCCTACGCCCCGTTTTGAGTGCTGCCTGCAGAGAACCAGGCCTTCGGGAGAGAGCTTTCCCGAGAGAATGATGGTGCCCGCAGTGGCTGGAGGAGACCTCTAGCTGATGGACACATCCCTGCTCTCAAACACGCCTCACCAGAGCAGCTCTCTCCGCACAGTAGGCTGCCGTAGTCTCAGTTACAGCATGATCTCTGAGAAAGCAGGGACCATATGTGTCTTGTCTGTTACATACCACAGACGCAGAGGCCCTCCCGATTTGGCTAGCCCATCCCCATTACCTCTTTGACCTCACGCCTACTCTGCCTTCCTCTGCTCACCCACACTCTGGTCCAGGCTTTACTGCTTTTTCTGAATGTTCCAGGCCCCATTGGTGCCTCCGGGTCTTGGCGCTTGCTGTTCCATCTGCTTACATGCACTTCCTTCCAGTTATTTCCAGGGTTTATTCACTTCTTACTGGGATTTTGTGAAATGTCGCCCTTTCTGCCCCCATTTAAAATTGGTACCAAATACTTCCTACGTCACTCACTAAATTAATATTTCTTTAGAGCACGCGTCCACAGACATGTTCTGTACTTTATTTCCCCTTTCTCTCCACTAGGATGCAGATTTCATGAGGGCAGCGATGCTTTCTTTTGTTTTCTTCGTTGCCCCCTCCCCCCCCAATGCCAGAACAGTGCCCTGCACATAACAGGTGTTTCGTCAACACCAGCTGAGGACTCGCCTGCATCACACATGGAATCAGAGCAGCCTACAGGTTCATTTCTGTCTCCGTCTCTATTTTCCCAGCGTTTGGGGACACGATGTGCAGGACTTGCCGTGGAGACCAGAGCTGGCCTGCTTATCTCCTTCCCGTGGGTTTCTTTTCATTTGCTACTGAACCACCTAACTAGGCTTGATGTTGAAAAAGTGCCTTCCTCCCCAGTGTCACTTAGCAAAGAATATTTATTTGTGTTTGATGTTGGCAATACATCAAAATCCAATAATCGTACCACAGTGCAAAAGCACTGAGGGGTGTGAGATCCACACCATTACAACACGGAATCTGCACGTCAGGCCCACAAAGGCAAATCTGGAATTGCATTTTATTTATTTTCTTCAAATGTGACAGTCCCACATGTTGCTGGAAATGGCAGGAGTTGGGACCAACTGAAATGAGGGAGATTTATGAGCTGTGTTGCCACATCTTGGGGATTCCTCCTTGTCCGTGCTTGCAAGATAGGCCTGAGCAATTTCCCCGTTAACTGCAGCAATAGCTCGTCTGCATTCGGTAGCAAGACCCCCAGCCTGTAAGCATATCAACAGGCCTGTCTCCTCTGAGTGTGTGAATTTCTCCACCCTGCATGCCTCCTGGTCTTGGGGACCTGCTTATGGGTGTAAGTTGCTCCGAGGCTCAGGTGGAGCAGTCTGCGTGGGAGAAAGCTCCCCGTGAGGTCTAGACTCGTGCCAAGTGGAAGGTAGAGATAGTCTGGGAGACCTGAACTATCAGCAGACATTTTTTCTGAAGTGGCCAGGAGCTGGCTCAAATGAAATAGCACAAGACAGTTGCAAAGGCCTGGGAGCTGTGGTCCCAGGGTCAGGGTTGGCTTATGTGACCTACTAAAGCCATCCAAAGGGTCGTCAGCCCCAAGGGGAACAAGCTGCCTCTCCCCACACTGTCTCCCAAGGGAACTTTCAGCCCCATCACTGCTTGAGTATATTCTCCCTTCATGAGTGACCTCATCTGAAAGACAACAATGATCGTTGTTTATTGAGAACCTCGCATATGCCAGAGATTTTCTACTGTCATCTCATGAACCACTCACAAGGCCGAGCGCAGTCTCAGATGTGGCCAGTGAGAGCCTGCAGCTCAGAGAGATTATGTAAGCAAGGAATGGTAAAGGCGAGATTTGAGTCCAGGTCTGTGTGGTTCCAAAGTCTCTGCCCTCCCTTCACTGCTCCAGGGTCATCAGATTTGTCTTTCGCTTATTCAACCAGGGCCCTGGCCTCGGGCTCCATACTTAGAGTCCCAGTTATCTCCTGCCCTGCTGCCCCCACATCTTTGGCACCTGGGGAACATGACCATCTGGACCTCACATACTTACCTCTTTCAAAACCAGTTCTAGCCCTAGCTGGTTTGGCTCAGTGAATACTGGGTCCTCAGGGAGCCCAGACTTCCTCCTTATATGTCCCTGACACACTCCCGGTGTCTGCACAGTCCTCTTCCCAGGTCTATTGTTGTCCACCTCTGGGCCAAGGACTAGCCAAGGGCTGGCACTGAAAGCAGGGCAAATAGACAGAGCTTGGGTGCAGTCTGGGGTACTCAGCCACGTGCACACAGGGCCTCCTGTCTATAGGAGACCTCGAAAACCTTCCTCCACTGGCTGATGGACAATGTCTATTATTTGCTGTCAGGTCAGAGGGAAGCAGCAGCATCTCTCATTGGTCTCTTCTTTCTGGCCATCCCCCACAGGGTCTGCAATCCCTGGTCCCTGGGGCACTCACAAAGCGGTAGCACCTGGCTACAAGGAGGCTCCCCTAAGCCCAGAGCAGACTCTTTTTGAAATGAAAGATATTGTCTCGAGCGTGCAGCGTGCGGTGGCAGTGACTCAGCCTCCGTCTGGGCTTTCCCCAGGGCACTTCTGTCTCCCTAGATGCATCAGCCTCAGCTAGCCTGGCTTCTTTATGGAACAGGCCACACATTTGGTGGCTCGCAAAGCTATGTCTTCTTGTACCATGTTTCCTGGTTGAGAACATCCATCCCATTGCTATAGTTTCGTGTGAGTTTTATTCATCTTTCAAAGCCTGTGTCCACTGACAGTCATGCCATTGGAGCTGTGACGGAAGAAACTACAGCTGTTTAGTCAGAAAAGAAATATAAAAAGAGCAGAAAGGCACCAAAGCTGATGTGAAATACGGGAAGAATGGCTGTGGAAGAGGCAGCCGATCTAGTGTCTGTGACCCTATGAGAAGAACTGGCTACGCTCAGAATCAGAAAGGACCTTCAGGCAGCGAGAGAAACCCAACTACTACGGGACAGACGGACTTGGATGGTACCAGGTGCTGGTCAGATACTGACTGTTAACCAGAGGATCTTTCACTAGAGCTGATGGAAATCAAATTTAAGCTCCATGTGTAGGTCCTCAGGTCCCTCAAACCCTGCAATCGAACCTTCGAGTATCATCTCCGGGAGGGTCTTTATCCACTGCTAGATTCAGAGAGATTATTTCTCTGGACAACTTAGAACCAAGATCACTATATTGGATTCTCATTACTAATTACCTTGTCTACTCTTAGTTACCCAGTGGAGATTGAAAACTCATTGAAGTTGGGAACATTTCTTGAATAATTGCCCCTTCTGAATATAGCAGAGGGGCTTAATAAATGCATCGCTTTAAAATGATAACTTTTTCTCATCATAAAACATATTTATGCTTAAGAGGAGTTCAGAAAACTACGAAGTACCAGGAATAATAAAAAATGATCCATTGTCCCATCGTGGAGAAATAACCACTGATAAACATATTCTTGTATTTCTTTCCAGTCTTGAATACATATTTATTTTTTGAAATAAAGAGAACAGACTTGTACAAGAACTTTGTTTATTTCAAAACTCAAAAGCAATTGGTAACCACGATACCCAGTCAGACTTCTGGGAAGGTACAGCTTGGTCCAGAACTTTCTGCTATTGGTGCCTCCTCTGAAGCAGAGGGAAGGAGGGATCTCAAATCACCGGTGCTGCTGGCTACCAGGTGCCCAAGAGTCACTCAGGAAGGTGTCATTTCTGCAGACTGTGTTTGCCTCCCGACCCTAAGATGTCCTTCCTGGTCCAACATGCCAGAATTCTCTACAATTTCCAGGGGTTCTCCATGGGGAGCATTAGCCTGGCTGGAGATGTATGCGTGTGTGTGTGTGTGTGTACGCATGTGCGTGTTTTCCTTTCTTCCTAAGTCACCGAGAGCTTGGCAAGGCCAGGACAGAGGCAACTGATTATTTTTAGTCCCTTGTTCCTAGGAATGGATTGTGCATAACAAAAGAATGCTAATGCTCAGTGTCTTTATGAAAGCACTCCGGTTCATCAGCTTTGCAAAGAAGTGAAATTAAATCAAGATTTAATTGGGCTATGCATGTTTTATTCATGCTACTAACCACAGGAGAAGCCAGCAAGCTGAAGGTAAAAAAGAGAAGGAAAAAATCTTTTGAAAAGTTGTTTCTCTCTGATTAAATAGAGATAGTTTCCAACTTCAAAGAGAGCAGGCCTTTAATGTATTTTAAATGCTTCAGCTACACTCGGCCTGGCCAACTCTGAGGCTGGTGGGCGACAGCGATCCGGGCTCGCCCTGCCTCCAAACACAGGCTCAGGCTCCAGGTTCTGCCTTGTGTCCTCCAGCATGGAGCCCTTCAAGCAGGTGTCCCAGGGCCTGGCCAAGCAATGGCCTATGCTCAGAGGCTCTATGCTGGCCCCCTTTAGGAGGTATGCTGCTCCTACTGCCAAAGCCTGTAGGACCAACAACACTAAGGAATCAGACTTTCTTTTTCATCAGAGCTTTCATCCCTGGGAAGAGACACTGAGCATGAAGCTATACTAGGTACAGTGATAAGGCAATCCTAGCCTGAGTCCCTTGCACCTAACAATGTAGGAAGAGAGATGAAACAAAGACCCAAATGACACAGACACAAGAGACAGAAAAGCAAAGGTTGCTGGAAAAGTTTCAGATGCTCTGAGAGAGCAAAGGAAGGAGCAATCCAATAAGGAGACCAAATAGAGCTTCATGGAGAAGGTGGCATCGGAGCTAGGTTAGAAGAAGCTCTAAAATTTCAGTGTGTGGAAATGAGGAGCAAGCATTTCAAGCAGTGAAACTCCAACCCAAGTTGCTAAAGCTGGGAAGCTTGAAGGATGTTTAGAGGAAGACAAAGAGTCTGACTGGCTATAGTTTGTGGTACATATGGTGTAGCAGTGGAAGAATCTAGAAATACAGGCTGGGACAAGAGATGAGCATGGAGAACTTAAACTCAGGCTGAGCAGTTGGTAAAATGAAGGGGTCAGCTGATGTTTAGGGGATCAACAGCTCTGTGTATTCATAAATTGAAAGGCCCAGAGAATTGGAAGAGATTTCCGGAATTATCTAGTCCAAGGATTGCCCTTCCCATGGCTCCCCCCCCTCCCAGGAACAAGGCAGTTTTTACTCATCCATCTTGGCGCTTTTTTTCCTCTGAGCCCAGAAGGCGGCTTCAAGTCTTTATGAACAAAGCAGACCAGTGGCCACTGCTAGATTCTGGCCAACTGCATTCTTTCCCTGGCATTCTTGGATATTTCATACCTCAAAAATATTTGCACGAGGTAGGTGAGACAGGCGCTTCTAGCTTTCCATAAAATGGGGCGGTTATTTGTATCTAAGTACCCATCCATAAAAAAACTGCAAGTTTTCTTAAAAGTATCCAATAGTCAACAATGTCGTACAAATGAACCAGGAAAATCACTGAAGAGAAAATGGGAGGTAAGAGCAACACAGAGGTATTTTGCCTTAAGAGCATTGCCCAACTGGGCGAATTTTGAACTTTTGTTTTAAAGTCTTACAGACAAAGGGTGGCGGAAATCAAAATCCAAGATCTGCACAAAGTTTGACATCAGATACGTGACATGTTCAAAACACACTGACATAAATGTGAGGCAGGAGGAAGCCGGCCCTCCTGCAGACCTGCACATCTGCTCCACCCTCCTAGGTGGTACCCAAAGCCCGAGGAGTGGACTTGGTGGAGGGCGGTCCTACGTGGGTAGGTTCATGGCACTTGGAAGAAGCAACACAAGTTGTCCTCAAAGGAAAATGCTTTCATCCTTGGCCTCAAAAATGACAGACAGTGATTTTAAGCACAGTGGGTATCATCGAGTCAAAGGTAACCAAGTCACAAAGAAAAAACCGTAAGGACTGAAGAAGCAGAAACAAAAACTAATAGAAACATGTTTATCAGGACTTTAGTATTAAATGATCAGACTCACACTGTAAAACAACTACGTTGAGTCTGGGTTGCAGCAGACCACGAAGGCAAGTGCCAAAAAGACGTGCAGAAAGTAACATTCCTGTCAGCTGAGGGAATAAATCCCCAATTTCTTAGTGGACAGTGGGCAGCACAGCACAACACTGATGATACTATTTAAGGAAATACGAAAGAAGTGTGGACTATTCATACCAATAGGAAACCATGAAGATTGACACAGGTTTTTTAAAGAAAGAAAAACTTCTGAAAATGAAAAATCCAACAACTAAAAATAAAAAACCCAAAGTATGAGTGTAACAGTAGGTTAAACGTAGCAAAAGAAAGAATTAATAAACTGGCAGATATGGCAGGAGAAACGAGCCTGTGCATGTAATAAAGAGATAAAGGTAGAAAATGCAGAAGAGCAATGAAGTGGTGATGTACAGGGCAGATGAAGAAGGTCTGACATATATTTAATCCGAATCCCCAAAGAGGAGAGAAAAAAATAGGGCAGAAGCAATATTTGATGCGATAGTGGATAAGAGTTTTCAAGACCAACGAATGTCATGAATACACAAACTTAAGAAGCTTTATAAATATCAATTCAGACAAAGAAAACACTTAGGCACATTATAAAACACCAGAGATAAAGATAAAATTTTAATAGTAGTCATAAGAGAAAGGGAGTATGTTTTCAAATGAATGAGAATTAGGCTAATTACTGATGGAACAATGATAAAGTAAGCTAGATGGCAAAAGAATATCTTCAATATGCTGACCAAAATTTATCACTAATGAATAATTCTATATCGATTGAAAATGCCCTTCAGTAATGAGAATAAAATAGAGATAGTTCTAGGCAACCAAAATGGAGTTGTCATTAATGGACCTTCAGTAAAAGAAATTCTAAATTATATATTTCAGGCAGAAACCAAATGATTCCAGATGGAAGGTGTGAAAAGCAGAAAAGAGTCACAAGAGAGGTTATAAGTAAGTGAGTAAATCCGCATGAACATTTGAATATGCAAAACTATAACAATAAACTCTTGCAGCTTAAATTTCAAACTATAAATTAATGGAATTAAAGCGTTATAAGATCTTTGTATTATCTAATATGAAGTTTAAAATATTATCATTTGGCTTGATAATATAAGCTCACTACTTGAATTATTTAGAATATATTTCTCACAATTCAGCACAGGAATAAAGAAACAAAGTATTTCAAGAAGAAAGGAGTTTACTAAATCGTTGGGAACACTGAAGCGTCCAACCGCCGCAGAAATGCGTGTCTTCCCCAACCCTGACATCAGACTTGTCGACAAAAGAGCCTTTCCTCCTTCCTGCTCTCAGCATTACACATGAGTGTATTCACGGGCAGAACATACATTGCACTTGAAAATCTGGCGTCAAGGAAACTGACAAATGTAGGTTCCAGCTCCTGGGATGTCCAGACAGGCACAGAGAAGATGGAAATTAAAGGCGATTACCACTACACATTATGCGGTGCCAACACAATAATAATAAGAAGAAGAACAGGGTATAATATTCTAAGAAGTGGATCATCTACTATGTTTTCTTCTAGAAACTTCATAGTCTTCAGTTTTACATCTAGGTATATATCTATTTTGAATTTTTATTTTTTTGCAGATAGATGTCCACTTATTCCTAGACCATTTGTTGAAAAGACTATCCTTCCTCCATTGAGCTGTCCTTGTACCTTTAGTTTTGTGTGTATGTGTGATGTTTAGATTATCCATTCTGTTCCATTTATCTGTTTGTCTATCCTGATACCAATATCACATTGCTTTATTACTGTATCTTTATATTGAGCTTTGGAATAGGTAGTGTTAGCTCTCCGACTTAGCTTCTCTTTATAAAATTCGTTTTGGCTATTATCTACATTCTTTACATTTCTATGTTACTTTTAGAATCAGCTTGTCTATATGTAAACAAAAAAAGCCTCCGGCATTTCAAATAGCAATTGTATCAAATCTAATTGAGGATAATTGACATTTTAACAATACCTCGCCTTTCAGCCTAAGAACAAGTTAGGTCTTCCCCTGGCAGTCTTCTTTAATTTCTTTCAGCAGGTTTTATGTATATTTGTCTGTTTTACGCCTATGTATTTTATATGTTGATGCTATTATCTTAACAAATGTTTTAATTTCTAATTATTCCTTACTAGCATATAGAAATACAAGTGAATTTTATATACTGGTCTTGCAACCTGCAACCTTAATGAACTTACTTATTAATTTCAATAAATGTTTTGTAGATTGTATCCCACTTTCTATATATTGTATGTGAATTATATGTGTATGTAAAGCAGTTCTAGTTCTTCCTTAGCAATCTTAGATTGCCTTTATTTATTTTTCATGTTTTATGGCATTGGCTAGAAACTCCATCATATTGAATAGAAGTAGTGAGAGTAAGTATCCTTGTCTTGTCCTGATCTTAGGAGGAAAAGAATTCAGTCTTTCATGATTATGATGTTGTTGTATGTTGTTGATGCACTTCATGTGACTGAGGAAGTTACCTCCTAATTACCAGTTTTCTGAAAGTTTTTTTTTTTTTAAATAAGAAATGGATTTTGGATTTTGTGAAGTGCCTCTTCTGCATTTATTGAGATAATCATGGTTTTTCTCTTTTAGTTTGTTACTATAGCAAATTATATTGATTTATGTAAAAATGTTAAATCAACATGGCATTCATTAAATAAACCCTACTTGGTCCGAATACATTATTGTTTATTTGATTTTCTACAATGTAATTTATAATTTTGGCATTTATGTTTAAGAGGGATTTTGTTCTATGGTTTTCTGTTCTTCTAATGATTTTCTCTGGATTTGTCATCATGGCACTGCTGACTTTATAGCATGAATTGGGAATTGCTTCTTTATTTTTGATTTTCTGGAAGAGTTTGAATAGAATTAATCTTATGTCTTCTTGTAGTATTTGGAAGAATACACAGATGAAGCCATTTGAGCCTGAAATTTTCTTTAATGGAAGGTTTTAATTTGAAAATTTAACATTTCTAACAGATATAGGGTTAGTCAAGCTACTTCTTATTAAAAAAAAACTTGGTGGTTTATGATTTTTAACTAATTTTTCACTAAATTTATTAGCATAGAATTGTTCACAATAGTCCCATTATTCCTTTTTTTAAAACAAAATCCTCACCTGAGGATATTTTTCCATTGCTTTTTTTCTAGAGAAAGTGGATGAGAGAAGGAAAGACAGAGCGAAACATCAATGTGAGAGAAACACACCAGTTGCCTCCTGCAGGAGCCCTGACCAGGGTCCAAGCCGTGGAGGAGCCTGTAACTGAGGTACGGGCCATTGACCAGAATCAAACCTGGACCCTCTGGGCCACAGGCCAATGCTCTATCCACTGAGCTAAACGGGCCAGGGCTCTCCTATTATTCTTTTAATATCTGTGGAATCTGTGATGATGTCACCTTTACATAACTGATATTGGTAACTTGTGTCTTCTTTTTTCCCCTTGAACAGCCTGTTTAGAAGTTTATCAATTTTATCATTATTAAGTAATATTTATTGATTTATTACTACATATAAAATATGTACATTTTAAAAAGATGCTGGTTTCACTGATTTTTAAAATGTTTGTATTTCATTGATTTTCCACTATGTTCTTCTCATCATTATTTCTTTTATTCTGTTTATTTTGGGTTTCATTAGGTTTTTTTTCAGTTTTTTTTTAACTGGGAACTCGTTAGGTGTGCAATTCTTCAACACATCACCTGTATATTGCATTGTGTGTTTGCCACCCCAAGCCAGGTCTCCTTTCCTCACCATTTATCCCCAGCTCACCTTCTTCTACCTCCCCCACCTTCCCTTCCCTCTGGCAATCACCGTGCTGTTGTATGTATCCATGAGTCTTCTTTTTTATTTTTCTTTGCTTAATCCCTTCACCCTTCTCACCCAGCCTCCAAGCCCTTCCTCTCTGGCAACTGCCAGTCTGTTCTCTGTATCCATGAGTCTGTCTCCACTTGGTTAGTTTATCTTGTTCATTAGATTCCACATATATGTGAAATCATATGATACTTGTGTTTCTCTGACTGGCTTATTTCATTTAGTATAATGCTCTCCAGGTCCATCCATGCTGTCACAAAGGTAAGATTTGCTTCTTTCTTACAGCTGAGTTATATGTACCACAGCCTTTTTATCTACTCCTCTACTGATGGACACTTGGGCTGTTTCTAAACCTTGGCTATTGTGAATAACACTTAAAGGCATATATTATTTCAAAGTGAAGTTTCAGGTTTCTTTAGATATATTCCCAGAAGTGGGATTGCTAGGTCATAATGCATTTTTAATTTTTTGGGATAACTCCATATTGCTTTCCACAATGGGTGCACCAATCTGCACTCCCACCAACAGTGCATGAGGGTTCTCTTTTCTCCACATCCTTGCCATTAAAATGCCCATACTACCCACAGCCATCTATAGATTCAACACAATTCCTATCAAGATGCCAATGGTGTACTTCACAGAACTAGAACAAATAATCCAAAAGTACATATGAAACCACTGAGGATCCCAAATATCTACAACATTCTTAAGAAATGGGAACAAAGTTGGAGGAATCACGCCACCTGATATCAAACTATACTATAAGGCCTTAGCAATCAACACAGCATGATACTGCCATCACAACAGACATATAGATCAATAGAATAGAATAGAGAGCCTAGACATACTAGCAAACCTCTGTCTTTATACTCAATATTTGACAAAGGAGGCAAAAACACACAATTGAGTAAAAATAGTTTATTCAATAAATAATGTTGGGAAAATTGAACAGATACATGCAAAAAAAAATGAAACCAGACCACTTTCTTACACAATAGACAAGAAACTCAAAATGAATTAAAGACTTAAATGTCACATTTGAAATCATAAAAATCCTAGAAGAATACATAAGCAGTAAAATCTCAGACATTTCTTATAGCAATATTTTTTTCTGATATAACTCCTAGGGCAAGGGAAACAAAAGAAAAATAAACAAATGGGACTACATCAAACTAAAATGTTTTTTGCACAGCAAAGGAAACCATCAACAAAATGAAAAGACAATCCAGTGAATGGGAGAACATATTCACCAATACATCTGATAAGGGCTCATATCCAAAATTTAAAAGGAACTTATAAAACTTATAAAAACACCAAAACAACCACAAACAATCCAATTAAGAAATGGGCAAAAGACCTGAATAGACACTTTTTCAAAGTGGACACACAGATGGCTAAAAGACACATGAAAAGATGCTCAACATCACTAATCACCATAGCAATGCAAATTAAAACCACAATGAACTTCCACCTCATACCTGTCAGAATGGTGATCATCAATCTACAAACAAATGTTTTTCCATTCCTTAAGACAGAAGTTGACATCATGGATTTGAGATCTTTCTTTTTTTTTCTAAAATGGGCATTTAGTGGTATAAATAAATTTGTCTCTAGGGACTGCTCCAGCAGCATCCCACAGACTTTGATATGTTGTGTTATTATTTTCTGTCAGTTTGAAATGTTTTTTATTTTCTCTTAATTTCCTCTTTGACTTTTTATTTAGAATCGTGTCATTTAGTTGCCTAATTTCAGATGTGTTCCTGGTTTTGATTTCTATGAACTTCTATTTTGGTCATAGAACATAATTTACACAATTTGAATCCTTTTCAGTATATTTAGATTCATTGTACGGGCCTGATATGGTCTACCTTGATAAATATTGCACGTGCATTTAGGGAAAATGTGTTTTTTACTGTCGATGGATGAAATGAACTGTTCTGTAACTAATAAAAGATCAGTTAAGTAAGTGGTTGAATAGTGTTGTGTAAGTTTTCTGTGTCATCGCTGGTTTTCCGCTGCTCATTTTGTCAAGTATTAAGAGAGTGAAATCTCCAAAGGAAATCTCCAAGGATACCTATGGACTTGCCTATTTCTTGTCTTAGTTCTATCCCTCTTTGCTTCATGTATTTTTAAGCTCTATTATTAGGTGCATAAATATTTAGGATCTTACTAGAGGCCCGGTGCACAAAAATTCATGCACTGGGGATGGAGAAGATCCTGCCCCCTCTCACAGTCCAGGATCCCTCAGGGGATGTCCTATTGACTGCTTAGGCTCTGTGGGAGGTGAATGGGCTGATCAGGGAAAGGTGCCACCCCCATCAACCTGCTGCCGCCGCCACTGCTGGCCATGGCAGCTGCAAGGCCTGAGCCCTGCGCCTCGCAGCCCCCAGGGCTTGACCTGATGGACATCCTGATGAACTTCAAGAAGACTTCTGCCTTAATTAGCATATTACCCTTTTATTGGTATAGATTATATTATGGAGATCTTTATACATGATAATCTTGTGAAATCTACTTTTTCTGATACTAATATAAGCACTTCAGCTTTCTTTTAACTAGTTTTAGTAGAGTATATCTTTTGCTCATTCTTTTAGTTTTTATAAAATTTACTATGCAACCATGCTAAAACCACCAACAGTGCATGAAAACATTTAGCAAAGTAGGAATAAATGGAAACCTTTTTATGTTAATAAAATATATCTGCCAAAACCTATAACAAACATCATATTTGATGAAGCTTTCCTTTTGAGAGTATAAACAAGATAAGACAGTCCATCACTCCTACTTTTATCAATTTAACATTGTACTAGAGGTTCTGACTAACACAGAAAGAATCTTTCTTCCCTCAACCCCAAAAAATGATTAAAAAGAAAAAAAGTCATCACTTACAAATGATATAACTGTGTACATAGATTATGCAAAAAGTTTTTATAGACAAATCTTTAAAATTAGCCCTGGCTAGGTGGCTTGGTTGTCCAGGACACCAAAAGTCTCAGGTTCAATTCCCAGCACTGCACTATGTTGTGAGTTCACTGTCTGGTCTGGGAGCTTCTGGAAGGCAACCAATTGATGTTTCTCTCTCACGTTGATGCCTCTCTCTCTCTTTTAAAAAATAAAGTCATATCCTTGGGTAAGGATTAAAAATGCTTGAAATATTATATATTTATTAAAACTCTCCTATTAATATTTAAACATTAAAAACATTTGTAAGAATATTTGCAACACCATATATATCAAGATTTACTATGAGGGTATAATTAAGTTGGTATTGTATTGGTCCAAGGATAATACAATAAAGGAATGATAGAATAGCAAGACAAACAATAGACACTCTTGATATAGTGCAGAGGTAAGGCCTGTAGAGAATTAGATAAAGACAGACTTTTGAAAAATGGTTCCAAGACAACTGTATATCCATATGGAAGAAACAGAAGTTAGATAGCTATCTCACATCATACACTAAAATCAATTTCAGATGGATTAATGATCTAATTTTAGTCAAAATTATATTGCTTTCTGAAATTTTAGTTCTAGAACAAGAGACTATAGATTGGCTTTT
>PVJC01041633.1:0-15264 GCA_004026665.1 Murina feae
TAACATAAGTCAACATTTTGATTGTATGCCAAATCAATGATGGATTTAAATCACTGGTCCAGCAGAAGTTTCTTAAGTACTTTTTGAAGAATTTCTCAGGTAGTTTACCTCAATATTTGGTGCTGTACTAGTTAGGGTTTTGGTTGCACACAATGAAAGCCAACTTAAGTTAATGCAAAAGGAAAGATAATTAATTAAGTTGGTGTCAAAAAGGTCATACACAGTGAGTGGATGCAAAACCATGAAGAGTTACAGACTTACCTCAGGAATTGTCTCTGAGATCGGTGAATACCTAACTCCATGCCTCTACAAGATGGACTGCGCAGCAGCTGTTGTGAATTTATAGCTTTTGTACTGTGGTAGTACAAAATGCTTTAAGGCTCTGTAACTACCACGTTTACTCTCTGAGTGAAACTGCACATTGTATATCTGTGGTGGAATACAGAGTCATCACATTGCTTTCCAGATATCAAGGGTGTTTAAGTCGGGACAAATTACAATCATGGCACTTTCTCCCCACTCACAGAAGGTAAGATTCTTGCACATGCCCCTCCCCATTGGTGCCTGAAACCACAGATAGTACCAAACCCTACACAGAATGTGGCAAAAGTAGATTTACAGTTGTTCATATTGTAAATAATACAACAATTAATCATATAAGAATAGACTCTGTTTCTCATACTCACAACTGTAATCCTCTTTTTGCCTTACCCTGTATGTTACTATGCTTTTTCTACACATACAAACCTATGATAAAGTTATGTTTATAGATTAGACACAGTAAGAGATGAATGACAATCACTATAATAAAATACAACAGTTATAACAATATACTATAATAAGCATTCTGTGAATATGTTCTCCCTTGCTCTCAAAATATTGTATTTTACCTACTTATACACCCTTCTGGTGATGCTATGAGATGAAACAGTGCTTACGGTATGAGCTGAGGCAAGGTGAATAACACCAGTATTGGGACAGAGCATTAGGTTACTATAAGGGTTACGTGAATAGAAGCCTGTGATGCTGTGATAACTCCAGCGACCAAAGGGCCTGGAGTTTACCCAGCCTGGAGACACTGGCCGAAGGGCTGAGTCAGGAGCCAGGAGAGACGGAACGTGATGTGGGGATTTTTTTTTTCTATTTTTGAATTACAGTTTACATTGTAGGTTATTTTGCATTAGTTTCACACGTACAGCATAGTGATTAGCTCAATGTATTCTTAACAAAGTGTCCCCCCAGTACCAAGCTGGTACCATACATAGTTACTATAATATTAACGGTGTCAATTTAAAACTTATGAATTATTATGGTAACTTCCGTTTAATATCTCCAGACAGTGGTTGACCAAAACCACAGAAAGCCAATCCTCAAAGAAGGAGAGGCTATTGTATAAACACATTAGGGTCTAGTCAAGAGGCATAACACATCCCTAAAGCACTTAACAGCAAAAGGGGATTGCTAAAAGGAGTTCATGAGAATGTTAAAGACTACAGACACAAATAGGACTATATTTAGATAACTGCATTTGGACTGTGGTTTCCAGATCCACATGCAAAGAGCTTGCAAGGAGCTCCTTTGTCCCAACAATAACTAAGAAACCAGACAGAGTGAAACAACAACACCCCTTCTTGCATCTGTAAGAGAGCCTACGTGGAGGACATGAGAAAAACTGCCTTGTGAAGGCTGGGGAGATGGCCCGGCGAACACAGGAGGTCATGGCTACTGGAGCTTACATTCAGGATGGAAAACCTCCTCTGTCAGTGCTGGCAAGAAAACCTGAACTGTAATGGATGGATTTCTAGAGCTCCATGTAGACGAGCTTGAGAGTTAAAAACTCCAGGGGGAACCTAATCATAGGCAGGCCCTCACAGTATTGCAAGGTTTGCCTTCAGAAACTCGAGCAGATTGCCATAGGAAATATCATAGGAAAACCCCTCTTGCTTCTGGCAGGGGTAGGGGAAAAGTAAACATTTAAAAATACTCCCGACACTCCATTCTTCTTAACAGGGCCTGCCCTCCGGAGAAACTAGTTAACCATAGTCTAACCTGCTGGGGTGTTATCAGAGCCTAACTCCCCTGGGGAAAGGGGAATATAGGCAAACCCATTTGGTTCCATTTCACTGGAATAGAGTGTTTATCACAATAAAGTCAGTAACACGAATTTTTTGGCTCCCCAGTTAGTACACTTACTAAGTGTACTAGTAGACTTAGCATAGTCTACTAAGTGTGCAATGGCATTATGTACATACCTTGATTTAAAAATCCTGCATTACTGTCCTGGCTGGGTGGCTCAGTTGGTTGGAGCATGTATACCAAAAAGCGGTGGCTTCAGTTCCCCATCAGAGCACATACCCAGGTTGCAGATTCAATCCTGGGTTGGGGCACACGCAGGAGGAAACCGATGGATGTTACTCTCCCTTCCTCTCTCTAAAAATCAATTAAAAATATACAAATAAAATAAAAATATTTCATTACTAAAAATGCTAAGCCTGTTCGGAGCCTTCAGAGAATGGAAATCTTGTCTACTGGTGCAGCATCTTGCCTCAGTGTCGATGGCTGTTGAGTGATCAGGGTGGCAGTTGCTGATGTTTGGGGTGGCTGTGGCAATTTCTTAAATTAAGACACCTTTTGTCACATCCTGTGACTCCTCCTTGCACAGTTTCTCCAATATCATCGAACAAAGATCACCATAACCAATATTATAAGAAAAATATTATAAGAATAAAAAAGTTTGAAATGTTGCAGGAATCATCAAATTGTGGCTCAGAGACATGAAGTGAGCAAAAGCTGTTGGAAAATGGCACCAACAGACTTGCTCAAAGCAAGGTTGCCACACACCTTCCGTTTGTGAAGACCACAGCATCTGCAAAGTGCAAGGGAGGTATGTCTTAACCAAGTCTAGCTGGCCCTCCCCTTTCACTTGGAAGAAAGGAAATACCCAGCTTGCCGCACTCCAGGCATCCTGACTTACCTGCATAGGAGGCGGGGGCGCTGAGACACTCCTGTGGAGTCCACAGGGCGGACACAGAGGTTCAGTGAGAGACGGAGGCCTGCTCATCACACATACACCTCCCCACCACAATACGACGAGCCTATTGACAGCACGTTGCTTCAGCCAGGGGTAAGAAATGCCTACTAGGCTCCTAATGATGCAACTGCAAGGTGTGCAACCCTGGCTCTCCTGAGCCCAAAGAACAAGGGAGCCATGTGCTGGGCTCTTTGGCCAAACTCTCTCGAGGGCGAAAACCATGATTTCCAGCATATTTCTCCCAAGAAAGCCATTTGCAGGGGCACCAGCAAACACACTAAGAAGCCCTTCAGAAAAACGACAGTGAAACGTGCTGGGAGGACGACTACCACTGTGACTTGTACATAATCCCAAGCAAAGAAACTGCTCATTCAAATGCTCAAACTTTGCTGGGGGGTGGGAGCTGCTGCGTCTCCTCCACACCACTGGCAGCATTCTGGTATTTGACTCTAGTTGTGGGCCCCGTGGCATCGGGGAGTGGTTGTGATGGGTCTTGAGGAGAAAAGGCATCCTCTTTCAAGGCATCTTCTGAAGGTCAGGTTAGCACCTGACCTTTGTTTTCAAACCAAGTGGGTCCAGGCTCCTGTGATACAAGAGGAAAAGCTTCTTCCACTTGCAAGGGAACCTCAGATTGACTAGTGAGTTTGACGTGTCCACTTTATCTGAGTCCAAACAAATATTTTCAATTCCAAGATTGCTTCCATTTTCCCCCCAAAGCAACACTCACATGAGAAACTGTGTCACAAGGTAACATTGTGAATTCAATTAACATCATTATTTAGCAAGCGACACAGTTGTTTGATTTTTGAACAATATCAGCTCTGTAGCTTAAACAAAGGATTCTACAAGGGCTGTCATAAGCACTCTCTGATTTTCAGATGATGATTTGCATTGAGGGTTAAAGGACTTGAGTTTGTCATTTGTTTTTTGTCAGTCCCCCATTGCACTCAGCAGATCCTTCTGGTCACAATGCTTGTATATATCATGATTTCTTAACGGTCAAGTGCTGTAGCCACTTAGGCTCCCAAAGCACATGCTTCGGTTGGCACGTCCTCAGAATCAACAACAGGTGCTTGTTTAATTAATTATGGACCACTGCATGCCTGGAATTATCAGCACCCTGAGCCCTAATGGTCAGGATATCAGCACTGTGCAGAAGCTCTTGGGCATGACCAAACTGATCCTTAAATCTCATCTTTATCTTCTACGGGCGACTTCCAGTCCTAATTCTGCATCAGTCAGAATCCAGTTAGGAAACAGATCTATTATAGGAAATTTTAATATAAAGAATTATTCTACTTAATGGTGATTAACTATTAAACAGAAGACAACTCTGAAACAATACAGGAATAATCAAGGTAGGGAACAGGTATTATATCTAAGACTAAGGGAAAGTATGGAAAAGAAAAGAAACTTGGAACAACAACCCACACACCCCACCCCACCCATATCCAAACTCGGTGAAAGTCAAACTTGGTTGGAGGAGGTGAGATTGTGGCCCATTAAATAGCACAGTTTACAGAGGTAGTGACGACCACAGCTGCTGAGCAGGGAGTTGCCAACCAGAATACCTTCTGTCCGAGGCTGGCCAGTAGAAAACTCCCACTGGACAAAAGGTGGCCAGAATAAATAGAGAATGCTAAACAAAATTTGAATATCAGATACATAATAAAAGGTTAGTATAAGTGTATTTCAAATATTGCAAAATAACATGCTAATCTGAAATTCAAATTTAGCTGGGTGTCTTGCATCTTCATTTGGTAATCCAACAATTTTCCTCAGCAGTGATATGAAACTTACTAGGAGGCATGAACCATTGGGTCTTGCACGGATCAGTAGCCAGGAAACCACTCACAGGGATACTGCTGAGTCTTGCTGAAGATTCCGTCCCAACAGGTATCTCTCCACCCCACCGGTCATCAGAGGCAGAGAGAACAGAAAAACATCAGGACCCAAAGGAGAAGCTCCTTCTCCATTTTCTTCTAGACTCTTTTTGATGCCATCTCCTAATAAACATTGTTCCAGAGATCAAAGGAAAAATGCCTGGGGGTGGAACAGCTCCAATTACACAAAACAAAGAAAGAAGGAATGGTTTTGAAGTGAAAAGACAATGGATCAGTAACTGTCTTATAAATATTCACTGCAGGAATCTTTTTAAAATATGATTTGATACTTCATTTGAACAAAATTATACAAGCAACTATTTTTAAAGCTGCTTAAAGCACCAATTCTATATTTGTATATTTAATTTTGAATCAAGTGAGCATTCATTTTCTATTTGAGGATTTTTGCACATTATAATATTACACATTTATAGTATTTGTCTAAAATTTATTTCAAAGTGACACATTCAGATGTTGGCTACAGTCATCCGTGGAAGTGAGTGAATCAAAGACCTGTGTAAAGAATCATTTTTTTTTATAACCTCATAATTCATTGCTGTAGTTATACTTAAAAACTATCAAAATTAGAGGTTGAGAGGCTGGAGAAATGAGCTAAACATAGTGTTTCCCTGATTATGTGAGTGGAGATTTTTCCTATACTGGTGACATTTTGCAATGATGAAGTTTCAGTAAACTGCTATTAAATGCATTTTTCTGGAGTAGGAAAATAGCAAGTGCTAATTTTGGTTGAATAGAAAGGCCTACAATTATGTTCTCTTCTACCAGCAAAGCTATTAAACATTTCCATGTTGTACAATGGATTGTAGTAGCTTGATTTTTTAGGGCTTCATGTATCCAATCCATTGTGTAGTTCTACTATGTATAGAGATATAATTAAGATATATTTCCCCCATATCAAGATAAAAGTGAAACATTTGAGGGTTTCATTTCATCAAACTCTGAAATAAATTTAGGCAATATTTGGATTTTATTTTTCAACATTTGGAACCTTAATGTCCTGAATGCCCTTTGAAGCTAAGAGGGGGTTACTAAAAACTATAGCTGAGGCCACACCAACATGGCTCAGTGCTTGAGCATTAACCTAGGAACCAGGAAGTCACAGTTTGACTCCTGGTCCAAGTACATGCCTAATGTGGAGTCTGGAGGAGGCAGCCAATCAGTGATTCTCATCATTGATGTTTCTATCTTCCTCTCCCCTACCCTTCTCTCTCAATATCAATAAAATATATATTTAAGCCCTAACTGGTTGCTCAGTGGCTAGCTAGAGTGTCAGTCTGCACACTGAAAAGTCTCAGGTTCGATTCCAGTCAAGGGCATGTACCTTGGTTGCGGGCACATCCCCAGTAGGGGTTGTGCGAAAGGCAGCTGATCAATGTTTCTCTCTCATCGATGCTTCTAACTCTCTATCCCTCTCCCTTCCTCTCTGTAAAAAAAAAAATCAATAAAATATATTTTTTAAATATATTTAAAAAAAAAAACTATAGCTGAGTACATGGGAATGAATTATCTATGTGTAAAAAATAAAGTAGAATCTAAAAGCAAGAGGGGTAAGAAAAAAGAGACTGCCACTCTCTGAAAGGGAAATGGGTTGGGATTGGGTATTTTAGTCTTAGAAACAAAGGTTTTTATTTTAGTAGTGATAGAGTAGATAAAGCCTGGGCCCTCATATGCAGGTAACTAAAACTTAGAACACTTAAATGATTGCATCACCAATTACTTTGACATTCAAAAGACTTTACTATCATCGGACAGGTAGGAGAGAAAAAAATCAATCTTTGATAACTAAGAATAAAAGAAACTCATTTGTCTTTTCTTGGTATTAATGTGAATAGAAAAATTGTCTTTCCTAAGACTTAATAAATATGAGTGTGACCTGATAAGAACTTGAATTTTTTACCTCTGTGTGAACTATAAATAACCAAGCCGACAAATGCGTAAAAAATGTTCTCAATTGGAACTAAAGTAATAGCAACATAGAAAAAAAAAGTGTTTTAGAAGGAAAACTTTTAATTAAGATTAGAAAGGATTCCCACAAATAAATCTCAATGAATGTGAAATCACAACAAAACATTAGAACAAGAAATTGCAGGCACAAGCAAGATTTTTACGTAATAGAATTATTAGATACAGACTTTTAAATGGTGAGTAAAATGCTTAAAGATATGTCAAAATAAAAAGCTCCTGCACAATAAAACAAACTATCAAAAAAATGAAAAGGGATCCCATTGTATGGTAGGACATATTAGTCAAAGATATATCAGATAAAGTGTTAATTTCCAAAATATATATAAAAAATTATACAACTTAACAAAAGGAAGACAGGCACTACAATTAAAAATGGGCAGAGGACTTAAATAGACACTTCTCCAAGGAGACTATACAGACAGCCAAGATACATAAAAAGATGCTCAAAGTCACTAATCATCAGAGGGATGAAAAATGACAAGGAGGTATCACCTCACACTGCCAGAATGGCTATCATCAACAAATCAACAAATGACAAGTGCTGGAGAGGATGCGGAGAAAAGGGAATCCTAGTGTACTGCTGGTGGGAATGCAGACTGGTGCAGCCACTGTGGGAAATAGTATGGAGTTTCCCCAAACAACAAAGAATGAACCTGTCATTTGACCCAGTGATCTCACTCCTGGGAATATATCCTAAGAAACCCAAAACGCCAATCAGAAAGAATATATGCACCCCCACGTTCATAGCAGCATTATTTACAATAGCTAAGATCTGGACACAGCCCAAGTGCCCATCAGTAGATAAGTGGATAAAAAATATGTGATGCATTTACACAATGGCATACTATGCAGTTATGTTCAGGTGTACACATATAGAGATATTTATAGATGAAATAAATGAAAACATAATCTTACAACTATAGTTATCAATATATGTCATATTAGTAAAAATAGCTAATACCTGAGAACAATACTTTATTGCTAGGTGCTTTATATGGATCACCCTTTTTAACTCTTACTCTTATGAAGCAGGTACTATTATAAAATCAATTCTAACAGATAAAGACGCTAGAGATTAGGTAAGTTTAGTAGCTTGCTAAAAATCATCAGATTGTAAGAGACAGCGATACAATTCAAGCTCAGGCTGTGAGATTTTTTAAATCTCTCGTAGTACAAAAGTCAGCTTTCTCAACTCCACCAAGCTGAATTACTTGCTAGAAAAGCACAGGGCCTGGGCTTCCTACATTCTCCAAATGCACAGAGAGGCAGCCATTATGACAGGAAAGAAGACTTTATCCTCACTACTGGTCTTTGTGCCAATGCCTGATCTTTTTTCCTCCCTAGTCATCAAAATCAGGTTCTTCTGGGAAAAACATTATATGTATCCACAACGTTGAGTATGTAAGATTGTGATTATAATTGTAAATTATGATAGTCAATTTCATAGAAAATTTAGATAATGGAATTAAGAACGTTATTATTTTATAATTTAAGATACTGTTTCTTGAACAAGTCTTACTTTTATCTTTCTAGTATACTAGGGGCCTGGTGCACGAAATTCATGCACAGGGGGGAGGGTGGGTGTCCCTCAGCCCAGCCTGCCCTCTCTCACAGTCTGGAACCCCTCAGTGGATGTCCTATGATGGCCCCAGTCTGCCAGGCGCCTTTTGTGTGTGTGTGTGTGTGTTTGTGTGTGTGTGTGTGTCTCGCCACTGGGGACCTGCCCCCAGCCGCATCTGAGGCTAGGAGCAGTCCCCCTCTGTGTGTGTCTACCTGCTGGGGGCCTGCCCCCAGGCTTGGAGCAGGCACCCCCTCTATGTTGATCTCTCAAACTCTTGCCCTCCCCTGCATGTTGTTCTCTTTTTTTTGAGCTGTGGCCATGGCTGGGCGCTGCCTGCCTCCCAAGCTTGCCTACTGTCCATCTTCCTCCAGCCACCAGAAAGCAGAGAAATCCCTGCCTCATGGTCAGGCCAGCCTTTTCCTGCTCCCTGATCCCCGGAAGGGACCTGGGGAGCCACGAAGCAGACCCCCAGCCCCCAAGAGCTTGCTTTCCCACTCCCCAGTGCTCCCACAAGGGGCCTGGGGAGCTGCCAAGCAGGCCGCCAACTCTTTCCCACTCACTGGTCCCCTGCTGCCTTCCTTTCCCACTCCCCGGTGCCACCAAGGGGTCTGGGGAGCTGCCAAGCAGGACCTAGGCCACTTCAGCCTTGCTTTCCTGCTCCCCAGTGCCCTGCAAAGGACCTGGGCAGCTGCCAAGCAGGCCGAGACACCCCCGCTGCCTCTTTCCCACTCACCGGTACCCTGCTGCCTTGCTTTCCTACTCCCCAGTGCCCTGCAAAGGGCCTGGGAAGCCGCCAAGAAGGCCAAGACCCCCGCCACCTCTTTCCCGCTCCCCAATGCCCCTCAAAGGGCCTGGGCAGCCACCAAGCAGGCCGCCAACCCTGCTGCCTCTTTCCCACTCATGGGTCCTGGGTCCTGTGCTCTTCCACCCTGCAGCCGCTCTGTGCACTCGGGAGGTCCCTCAGCCCGGCCTGTGCCCTCTCACAGTCTGGGACACTTCTGAGGATGTCCACCTGCTGGCATGCCTGACCAGCCTGGGTGAGGGGCTGATGGCTGTCTCCAGGCTGGCCAAGCCCCCCAGGAACGTCCCTCACCCCATTGGATTGTGGCCAGCATGGGTGAGGGGCTGATTGGCGATTTCAGGCTTTAAGGCTGCCCACAGCTCTCATTGACCCAATGTCCCAGCAAGGCTGGCTGGACGCAGGTTCTGGGGTTTATCTTCTATAATTGATACACTGTTCCTTTAAGCCAGCTAATGAAGCCTCCTCTCTGCTTCACCTCGCGGTGTCTATAATGAGACAATGTTACTCTTAGGCCTGCTGTTTCTTTCAGCTTCCGAGGATTCTATGATTTATACTATGTTGCAAACTTGTGTTTGGCTTGAGCAGGATGAGCAGAGCTTTAAGCGGAGTGGGCGGCAGTTTCACTTTCACTCCTGCTGCAATGGAAGCTGCCGTTTACTCAGGTCCGTGAGTGGCGGCCTCCATGTTGGCTGGGCTAATTTGCATACAGCCACTCTGATTGGCTGGTGGGCATGGCTTCCCCATCTCGGAGAAACGGTTAATTTCAATATTACGCTTTTATTAGTTAAGATTTAGTTTTTAGTCTGTCTCATCCACTAAGTTCAAAATTCCTGGGTATAAGAACTTCTCTGCCTTCCTTCCTATTGTTACTGGTCCATGATAGGCACTTAAGAACAGTTTCTAGCTCTTGAATTTAAGTGCAGGCCACACTTTGCAGTGGCTCAGGAATTCTGAATCAAAGTCTAAAAACTGAATACAGAATTTAAAAAACAGCTGCCTTCATGAGACCAAAGAACAGGGCTAAGGCAGTTCCCAATGGCCCTCCACACTCTTTCATGCAGACACCTTCCCAACATACCTGCCAGGCCTGGTCAGAATTTCTGTTCTTAAAGAGTTCCCTCTTGGTACTAATATGACTTCCCTTGTCTATGTCCTCAGGAAAAGAGGAGATCTAAAAGGCAGTGTGGTGTCTATGGCTCAAAGAAGAGGGGAGTTGATAGAATGACCTCAGGAGTACCAATAAAGCTTGATGATTTCTCTCTCTCTCTCTCTCTCTCTCTCAACTCTTTTCTCTTTTTGGTATCCAGAAACTTCAATCCAAATGTATTTTAGATTAAAGTACATATGTGTTACATAGTATATTTTACCGTTAAAATGTTCTGCACACATTTTTCACTGCCTGTTCCTTTTTAGACAAAATATATTTGAAGAGTGTTCATATACTTGAATAGCTTTTGGATGTTTTCCTCCTCAACTAGATTCTAATACTGGTTACGAATTTACTAAGACATAGAAAGAATAAGTAAAGGAGGCACTGAAAGGCAAATACCTCTAAGGAAGATTCAAAACATTTAATATATTTAATGTAAATTAAATACTGCATTTGTATGTAATATATAAAGTTAAACACACACAGCATGTGGCACAACTCATGCAAGCCTCTGTAAGCCTCATAAAGAAATGCCTATTTCCAAATAAATGACCATATATTTGTAAATTTCTAATTTTCTGCTGTTAGAAGTATAAAGGGGGGGGGGGGCAAACCATTTGTCAAAGTACCAATTGCATGCCATACATTTCGCTTGCCACTTCAAAAATGCTGTTTCAGTTAATATTAACACTAATCCTATTATATTAAATCCAGAAACTACAGGAGAGAGTGTGAAACATGATCCTGGTCACAAAGTTAATAAGAAGCAAAGTCAAGATTTAAATTCAGGCTTTTTTCTAACTCCAACATCTGATTGTTTTTCATTTCACTATGCTTCTTCTCAAAATGTTTTTGCTATAGTACTAATCCTGAGCTATGTATTAATACAGTTATCCTCTAATGAGATATTTATATGCTAGTCCTGAAACAAGTGCATCCTTTCTTGAGAAGCTACATAATGTTTGCATTGAAGGTGATGGTAAGGGCCGGACTAATTAATTCTATCACAATAACTCTGTCAACTTAATCCTTACATATGCTAAATAACTCAAACTGAATAAATCTCCTTCACTGTTGAATTTCTCTCAAAATGGGTAATGGTATTAAACATGAAATGATTATGGAAAGTTTGGGTATAATATTAAAATCAAAAGGTTTACAAACTGAGAAACCAATTTATCATGAAATAATTATTATTGCAAACAAATTTCTAGATATAAAAAAGTATCTATATTAATAAAAGAGAAAGATGCAAATTGGCCATACATTTGCAACACCCACCAGCCAATCAGGAATGAGTATGCAAATTAACCCAACAAAGATGATGGGATAATTTGCATACACAGGTGCCAAACAGCTGTCGCCATGGCAACGATGCAGGCATTTTACATGGCCCCAGCCCCTCAGGGCCTCTGGGCAGTGTGGGAAGGCGGGAAAGTGGGTGGAAAGGCAACTCCAGCCAGAGCGAAGCCAGTGCCAGCAGCCATGGGAAGGAAGGCCTGTTCTTGCACAAATCTTCATGCATCAGGGCCTCTAGAATTATGTATAACAGACTATTCTATCGTCTATAAACATAAACAAAGAAAAGTTCTGAAAAAAGATGAGAATGTATGATTGACAAAGAGGAAGCAAACAAAGAAAACAAAATACAAGAATAAATGAAGAGCATAATAAATAGGTTTGCCAACAAAAAAAGATCATAGAAAAATTAGGTAGTCCTTAAATATTGATTCACTCTCTCTCAAGGACAAATAACCGACTGTTCTAGACCTTTACTGGACTCCTCCATTCCTCCATCTCCCTTTGGCCCTTTCATATACAGCAGAAGATCTTCCACGCTTGCCTAAAACTTCATGGAGTAAGTAGAGACCAGGTAGTGGAGAACACACTCAATTTTCCACATGAAAACAAACCAATATCTTCACATCCTCTATCAGAAATAATAAGTATCCTTCCATATGAACTGCCAAGGAGTTTAATATAATCTTCCTGCTTCTATTTTGAGTCTTTAACTTCATAACAAAATCTTAGACTAGAAAGACTGTCAAGAAAGCTTTTAAAAAAGAAAAATGATACAACTACAATCTACAAACAACAATTTACACCTATGAAAAGATAATTAAGCTGAATATATTTTCTTTCCTTGGCTTGTGTGATTGTCTTTCTTCCATCTCAGTCTTGGGAACAAACTAAGAAGAAATCTGCATCCATTGTCTAGCTCCCTTTTGTTTTGTTCATTTTCCTTCCCTTTTTCCTTCCTTCATCTGTCATTCACTCAACCTGCATTAAGTGTTTATTGTGAACTCTACTAAAAGTTGAGGATCCAGAAAGAGCCAGGTAATAGTTCATGCTGTTAAGGGGCGGGCTCACTTAAAATGTAATCTAAAGAGAGCAATAAATGTAAATAAGTGGGTTCAATGAAATTTTGAAGTTCAATGGGGGAAGATGAGAATGCACTATTTTATGTCAGTGGATCAAAAAGGAGTCAAAGAGAGAAAATGGGCCTTGAAAAAAAGAGTAAATACTTATCTCTTGATGGGGATCAACGCATGAAGCAGAAGGGTGATATAAACTGTATAAAAGGTAAAAACAGAGTTAATGATTTGTGTAAAAAGGTCCAGATTTTTGGAGGCTTACAAGCAGCTATAAATGACATTAAGATGGTATGTAGGGGAATGGTATAACAAATAAATCTAAAGAGGCAAGGGTAGATTATATCTTAGAAAATGCTGTTCATGTTGAGTTTAAAATATACTAAAAGAAAATTGGGATGATTTAAAAGTAAAAATCCTAAGTATAGTTTAATAAATTTTGCTGTGTAACAAACCACCTCAATATTTAGTGACTTTACAACAGCAAATGGCTATCATTTCTTAGGTTTTGTTGGGTTGTTCTGACCTGGTCTAATTCAACTGACCCATGTGGTCAGCTAGCAATTCAGCTGGGGTTGGATGGCCTAAGGTGGCCTCACTCACTTGTTTGATAGTACACTGTGGTAATACAATAAGTTGGTCATGTGTTATCTAACTCAAGCCTTATCACATAATTGAAATCTTTGAGTAAGAAGAGATTACAAGCCCCAATGCAAAACCACTTTTTAAGTCTCTGCTTCTATTACATTGATATTGTCATACTGGCCAAAGCAATTCACATAGATAAAGTCATCATCATTATAGGAAGGAATTGCCAAAGGTCATGGATACAAATATAGGCACAATCATAGCCATTTACTGAAATCAAGCCTTGACCCAGAGATTTTTAACCTAGAATATTATGTATTAATTATAAATAATTTATAACTTACCGATTGTTCAGAGTAACAGTATATACTATCTCTTGTCCCAGGCATGTATATAATTTGCCCTTAACTGTTGTGAAACATGGGGCCAGAATATAAATGAAGATATGTATAACACAAGAGGCCCAGTGCACAGATTGTGCACTGGTGGGGTTCCCTCAGCCAGGCTTGTGCCCTCTCGCAATCCAGGACTCTTCAGGGGATATTAGAGAGCTGTTTTCATCCCCATCCCTGAAGGCCAGGTAGAGGGACCACACTGGTGCATGAATCCTTGTACTGGGCCTCTAGTATGCATGTAAGATCTTTGGTTAATCTCTTACCATCCTCCTCCTTCCTCACTCCCTTCTGAGATTCATCAGTCTGTTCAATGTTTCCATGTCTGTGCATTGAGAATCTGCTCCCTGGTGGTCAGTGTTCATCATAGCTACCAGTCAATGGTCAAACAATTGAATGGTGGAATGGTCACTTAGGCTTTTGTATACATCCACTAGGAGCTCAGCACATGATTGGAAAATATCAATGGATATTTTTCAATTGATTTTTAGAGAGGATGGAAAAGAGAGGGAAAGGCAAAGAGAAACATCAATGTGAGAGGGACACATTGATTGGTTGCCTCTCGCATGAGCCCTGACCTGGGCACACAGCATAGCAGCCTCTATAGCTACTCCCAGTCTGGCCCTGCCTGGCTCCTTGGGCCCTGTAGCCTACTGGCTCTTTTCCTCACTCCTGGGCCCCACAGCCTGCTAGTCCCTCCCTGCTTCACTCCCTGGACCCTGCAGCCTGCTGGTCTGACCCTGCCTCACTCCCCAGGCCCTGCAGAAGCTAAGGTCTCCTGCTCTTGAAGCAGCCACAGCCGCTGCTAATCAGGCCCTCTCCCACAGCAGGCGTGTGGAGGCCCCTGCCGCCCTCCCCCTCCACGCTGCCTGTGCTACCTCCTCCTGTCCAATTGCCCTGTTATAGCATCCTGGTTAATTAGCATATTCTCTATTATATGTATAATAGGGGCTCGGTGCACAAAAATTTGTGCACTCGGGGTGGAGGGAGTCCCTCAGCCCGGCCTGCCCCCTCTCACAGTCTGGGACCCCTCAGTGGATGTCCTATGATGGCCCCAGTCTGCCAGGCGCCTTTTGTGTGTGTATGTGTGTGTGTCACAACTGGGGACCTGCCACCAGCCGCATCTGAGGCTTGGAGCAGTCTTCCTGTGTGTGTCTACCTGCCAGGGGCCTGCCCCCAGGCACACCGTGGAGGCTTGGAGCAGGCACCCCCTCTATGTTGATCTCTCAGACTCTTGCCCTCCCCTGCATGTTATTCTCTTTTTTGAGCTGTGACCAGGGCTGGGTGCTGCCTGCCTCCCAAGCTTGTCTACTGCCCATCTTCCTCCAGCCACTAGAAAGCAGGGAAAACCCTGCCTTCTGGTCAGGCCAGCCTTTTCCTGCTCCCTGATCCCCAGAAGGGACCTGGGAAGCCGCCAAGCAGGCCACCAACTCTTTCCCACTCACCCGTCCCCTGCTGCCTTCCTTTCCCACTTCCTGGTGCCGCCAAGGGGTCTGGGG